>PVIY010049868.1:0-16500 GCA_004026745.1 Myrmecophaga tridactyla
TGTGACCTCTAGCTAAGCTGACTTTTCCAAAGAGAGATAATCTTCCATCCAGCTCTGAACACTCGTAAGATTACAATTAATCATAGTTATCTTCATTATGTATGGAACTTTCCTAGGCTCCTTTATATAGTATAATCCAGTTCTGCAACTGAACCCAAGAAGCCCCCTTCCCAGTTACAACTCACTTCACATCACCAAACTGTGCATTTTCTGCAGGGACCTAGAACTAATTTTTTAAAATTCCAATGAAGCACACTAAAGGACTTGAGAGAGACCAAGAAAAATATTGCCTAAAGTATCAGTGGCAGAGAGAGTTCAAATAGAGTCAAGAGGCTACTCTGGAGGTTGCTGTTATGCAAGCTTCAGGTAGACCTTGCTACCTATTATAAACTGTCAACCCCCAACCAGGACCATTCAGGCCAATCCTAAAGAATACTTGTGGTAGTTAGATTCAGTTGTCAACTTGGCCAGGTGAAGGCACCTAGTTCTGTTGCTGTGGACATGAGCCAATGGTACCTGAACCTCATCTGTTGCTGATTTACATCTGCAGTCAGCTAGGAGGTGTGCCTGCTGCAATGGATGACGTTTGACTTAATTGGCTGGTGCTTAAATGAGAGAGTGCAACATAGCACAGCCCAAGCAGCTCAGCATTCCTCATCTCAGCACTCGTAGCTCAGCCCAGGCCGTTGGAGATGCAGGAAGAAAACACCCCAGGGAAAGTTGTTGGAACCCAGAGGCCTGGAGAGAAGGCCAGCAGAGACCATCCTGTGCCTTTCCATGTAAGAAAGAACCTCAGTTGAAAGTTGGCTGCCTTTCCTCTGAAGAACTAACCAAATAAATCCCCTTTTATTAAAAGCCAATCCATCTCTGGTGTGTTGCATTCCGGCAGCTAGCAAACTAAAACAACACCTAAGGGAATATATAAGATTCCACAAGGGTTCCATGCACTAGAGTAACTTTCCAGAAACCTACAACCTCCAGATAGGTCCCTGGTCCAGATAAGCCCTGAAACTTAGAGGGCCCAGCCTCTCCAGAACATCAGATAGTTCCATCTCCCTACTTCATATTAGTGACAGACCCTTCCAACATGAAAAAGTTAGAATGGCCATAGCCCAAACATCCCTAAAGAGAGGGATGGAAAGATCTAAGGTGATGGTGGAGTTATACAGAGAAGGTAGGATTTTAAAAATGAATATGAATGCTGAATAATTAAATTGATATCTCTTTTAGTCTCCAGTATTTTAGAGCAGCTAAAAGTAAAAACCTAAAATTGTGAAATTGTAACCCATGTCAAACTCTGAAATATGTTCTACAATTAATTGTGGTGCTTTTTTGTATGTACATTATTTTCACAAAAAAAAAAGAATGGAAAAAAGTCAATTGTGATGATAAAAAAATATTTAAGCCCTCTAGCCTCCTATATTCTGGAGCAGCTAGAAGGAAAAATATAAGAGGATCGTATGGTAGCCCATGACAAACTCTGGGACTTATCCTGTAACTACTTGTTGAAGAGAGCTTCGAAAACTCTTGCTTTTTTATTTCTTTGCTTTGTATATGTGTTTTACTATATAATAAAAAAAGTTTTAAAAAAATATTGCCTAGAGACAAACCAGTTTGAGGAGTGGAGGTTACCATAAGCAAAGAGCACATCTCCTGTGCCAGTTTGAAAGGATTTATGTACCCGAGAAAATCTGTGTTTCAATCCTAATCGATCTTGTGTGAGCAACCATTTCTTCTAATCCCTATTCAATACTATACATTGAAACTTGACTAGGTTATCTCCACAGAGATGTGACTCAATCAATTGTAGGTATTAAACTTGATTACATGGAGACGTGTCTCCACCCATCCTACATGAGTCTTGGTTAGTTTATTGGGATCGTATAATAGAGGAGACATTTTTGGAGAGAATGCCTTTTGAGAACAACGAGAAAGCCGCACCAGAGCCAAGCAGAGCCATGAGGCCAAGGGAACCACAGGGTCTACCAGCCAGTGACCTTTGGAGATTCTGAAAGAGTAGAGGACTAGAGAATGACGAGAACCACAAAGCAGAGTCCACCAGCAAGTGACCTTTGGAGATGAGGAGAAGCCTGGGGGAGCTTCATGAGGCCTGGAGAGGAGGCCAGCAGACAATTCCATGTTCTCCATGTGCCTTTACACTTGAGAGAGAAACCCTGAACATCATTGGCTTTCTGGAACCGAGGTATCTTTCCCTGGATGCTTTAGATTGGACATTTCTATAGACTTGCTTTAACTGGCACATTTTCATGGCCTTAGAACTGTAAACTTGTAACTTATTAAATTCCCCCTTTTAAAAAGCCATTCCATTTCTAGTATATTGCATTTGGGAAGACCTGTGAGCACCCTCCCTGGAGATCCTGGAAAGAACTGACTTCCATTTACTTGTGTTTCCTGGAGTCCATGCATCCAAACTGGAGGTGGGGACAGGCTAAATGTTTTCTTTCAATCTTTCCTAGTTTCCTTCTTTGTGTCTTGAATGCTTTTCTGAGTTTGCCTCTATTTCCCCCCCACTCCTTTCTCACAAACTTGCTTCCATGATGTTTATTGCCACTTTCTTATAAATAAGATGCTCTCAATAGCAGCTCCTTTGACTAATTGATTCTTCCTCACAGGCTTCTTGACATTTTATGGTCTGTAAGTTATGCAATAGAAATATAAAGTTACCAAATGCTTTAAGGAATTTTGAAGGCCTAGAATTCTCTGAATATATGGATGCATAATAGTTTCCTACTTAGTAACATGCCTTTTATATCCCCCTTCTATATCCCTGAAATAAAGAAGTGAAGCTCCAAATCTGTTGGCAGGCACCCGAAGGGAGAGGAATAAAATCTGCTGCATTTCCCACTAAGAGGAAACTCGGAGGGTAAAAACAAAAGCTAGTTTGTGAACCCTATTCTGTGGCAATTTATGTGTCTTGAAAATGTATAAAACTCTTAAATAATGGTTTAGAAATGAGTCTGTCCCTTGACTTCGTCATATTATAAACCATAAATAAATCTAACTCTGCCAACTTAGATAAACAGGAAACATCACAGGTCTATTTTTTTCAAATCCTATTAAATTAGCCGAAACGCAGAATTCAATCTCAGTCATTATTCGGGTGCGTATCCCCTTTTATGGGAACAATTGGAAAATGGGGAGGGGATCTGTTCTAGTTCCATTGCAACTTAACAAACGATCCCAAAAAAACATCGTGGCATAAGACAAAAAATACTGCGTATTATATGATTCCATTTTATGTGAAACCTTTAGGAAAGGAAGACAGATCTGAGGTTGCCTGAGACTAGAGATGGGAGAACAGATTGACCACAAAAGACACAAAGGAACAGTTTGGGTGGTGGAAATTGTTTTAAAACTGATTGTGATGATGTTTATACAACTTTCTATGTTTACTTAAAACCATTGTACTGTACACTTTCGATGGTTGGATTTTATGGCATGTAAATTGTACCTCAAAAAAGGTATTTTTTTAAATATTCGGTGCATTAAAATGACTACCATTTTCTTACACTCATGAATTCTGTGGGTCAGCATTCCAAAGAGGGCACCTGGCATGGCTCGTGTCTGCTCCACAACGTCTGGTGCCTCCGATGGAAGGCTTGAATGGCTGGGGGCTGGAACCACGTGGAGGCTCCTTGGCTCAGATGTCTGGTGCCTGTCTTTCAGGACTGAAAGACGGGGCCTAGCAGGGACACAGACAGGAGCACCTACGTGTGGCCTCCCCATGAGAGCCCACTTCCAGCTCAGAGATGGAGCAACCTAGGAATGTCCAGAGAGCTAGCTTTCCAAGACGCCAAAGCAGAAGCTTCTAGACTTCAGGTTGCAAGCAAATCTCTGAGGCCAGCCCAGACTCAAGTGGGTAGGAGGGTAGGGGCACGTGGTAAGGCACGGACGATGAGAGATTTTGTAGAGTCCATCTTTGGGAAAGTAAAATCTACCACTGGACTCTGTTTTTTGGAACATCATGGTCCCTTTGTCCTTGCAGTTTTCTCACTGTCCCAGCCTCCTTGGCTTCCCTGTGTGTAGGTAGGCTTTTCTTTTTCAAGGGGTAACAGATCATTTACAAAAAGAAATTCTAAGGCTAGGTCCTGCCCTCCCTAAAGGCACCATAAAGGTTTTTACCTTCTAAGGTCTTGTTGGGACCTTCTACTTTATAAACTCAAGGCCCCTCACTTCAGAAACCCCCTGACCATATTTCTGACTTAGAAGCTACTCCTTGTGTCTGCTGTCACCATTCTGCTGCCCAAGGGACTTCCCCTCTTCCCATCCCCTCTAAGACACCTCAGAAAATATCTTCAATTTTCACAAGGTACAAAAAGAGGTTGCCCTCAAGTCGTATCTGTAAAATCACTGAATGGGGGGTAAAAAAGCAAATGAGCCATTGCAGTCTTTAAATTGGGGAAGGCAAAAGATAGAGCAAACACACACCATTTTCTTGATATTTTATTCTGCCTCAATTGCCAAATATACGTGTGTGTGAGAGACAGAGGCACAGAGAGAGGGGGCATGGCTTGTACACGGCTCTGCAGCAACTTGCATGCATTTTTCAAATAACAGAAACAGAGAGCTGCTTAAAGGCAGAATGTAACAAATAAGGGGAAGAAAAGCTGGTTTCATGGAGAGGCAAAAAGTTTATTTTTTTTCTTTTTTTTTTTTGGAATGTCACATATCATTTAGGAGATGAGAAACTATCTTGTAATCCACAAATACTTTTAACACATCCATCAGTAACAGTCTAGAGAATAATTTTTAAACAAATTCACTGACTTTTTTTTTGTGGGGTGTCTGGGGGTGTGCATGGTCCAGGAACCGAACCCGGGTCTCCCACATGGAAGGTGAGCATTCTATGACTGAACCACCCACGCACCCTGACTTATATTTTTATATATTAAGGAATCCTTTATGTGACAGGAACGAAGTTTGCTGTACTCTAGGCAAAGTTAAAAGGGAGGCAGCAAAGCAAAATTTTGTTGAGCATTTGCTATATGGTAGGCAAATGTGCAGGGAGATTTATATTTATGATATAGTTTAATCTTTCCAAGTATTTGAGGCAACTATTAGTATAGAATCTCTTTTTACAGATTAGGAAACTAGGACTAAAAGAGGTTAAATGACAAGCAAGTCAGTCCAACACTGGCTAGACTGTGAGTCAAATGCAGATTTGTGGTTTAGCTGGGGTTCCCTAGAACTCCAGGAATGGGGCACCAGGGCCTCAGATGTGCCTTGGTGCCTCTTATTCTGATCAAAGGAGATGATGTGGCATGATGGGTACTTCCTTTCTGAAAGCCCAACATCTTTCTCTCCAGCTCTAGTTCATCCCTCTGCTCTCTGTTTAGAATTTAGCTCATTTAAGAACTCTACAGTGAGGGCTCAGCTATGAGCACCTTCTAAGTCTCTCCATAACAGCATTCTATGTTGATTCCCAAGATACCCCTAGCCTTCTAGGCTGCAAACAGCTTCCCACAATAGGCTATAAGCTTCCTGTGGGGACTGCATCTTACTCAACATTTATCCCAGTGCTTGGCACATAGTAGAGGCTCAAGTGTTCCTTGAATAAACGAATTAGTTACTAAGGATCCCTCCACCACAACTGGAGACAGAACTCCCATGGAGCTCACTAAGCATGGCCTAAAAAGTCATGAAGAACCCTTTTTAATGAGAAAAGATGGATAAGAATGACTATGTAAAATCTTAAATTTCTGAGTGACAAGAGATACACAAAGAGGGAAGTGACAAATTGAAAGAAAATATTTGCAAAGTAAACAAAAGATTAAGTCCTTAATATAGAAAGAATTTCTGCAAATCAGTATTAAAGGATGCATTTACCCAACTGGTAAATGGCATGATTATAAATGGCAATGCACAGAAGAACTAATGCAAATGACTGAAAATGCAAAAAGATATTTCGCATCACTAATAACTAAAGAAATACAAATTTAAATGCCTATCAATTGTGGACAGCTAGTGCTATTGTAAAGAAATGGACCCCTTTACACAGTATTAATAGAAGTACAAACCAGTATGACCTTACTGAAGGGTAATTTGTTAATATTCATCGAAATTTCAAATGTTCACTCCCTGAAATTCTATTATTCTACTCATAGGAACACATATTACAGAACTACGACTAGCATGTGTACATAAAGATATATGCTCAAAGATATTCTATGCAGCATTATTTATAATGGCAAATGATAAGAAAGAAATATTAATCAATAATTGAATAGTAAAATAAATTTTAAAATACTCCAAATATGGATCATTAAATTCGATGAAGTCATTCTAAATAATTAGGATGGCTGTGCCTTATAATAAAAAAAATTAGTTTGCCAAACAATATAAGGGCCAATTAAATGTTTTGGAAAAAAATGCAAATGTACATGTGGATATTTACAAAAACACGCTAAAAGATTCCAGAATGATATACCCCAAGCTATTAGCAGTATTTACTTCTTGGGCTGGAAATGGAGTAGGTACAAAAGAACTTTTTCTTTTAACCCATAAATGCCTGTGCTATTTAAATTTGTAGTGATCAGCTTGCTTTGAAACATAAAAAAACAAGGAAATTTTTTTTTCCTGACATATTTTTCCTTAGCTACCTTCCTTTTCTTTGCAGAGTTAGGCCAAGTGTATAAAAACGGGATTGGAGCTGGGCAGAGGGAACTGTGATTTGAGAAAGATGCATTCCTAGAAGCTTAATGACCCTCAACTATCCGTAAAATGGATAAAGTTTGCTTCTGAAAATCATTGTAGATGGCATAGAAGGAAATTGACATTTTATGACTTACAAAAGCAGAGGTATCTGCAACACCCATACAGAACACTAAAGATACCCATCCACTGTATATATATATATATTTTTTAATTAATTTATTTTTTTACATGGACAGGCACCGGGAATTGAACCCGGGTCCTCTGGCATGGCAGGCAAGCATTCTTGCCTGCTGAGCCACTGTGGCCTGCCCCATCCACTGTATATTTAAAGGTTCAGAGCGTTCACTTTCCTGCCTCTGATTAGTCTGTTATATTCCATTTATTATTTAATATATTATGAGAAAAAAAATGCCCAAAAATCTTAGAGAATATCAGAGGTGAGTTTTCAGGACAAATGAAAGTATGATAACACAAGCTAGGACTCTGGAATAGGCAGTGGGGAAAATGAACTGGGGAGGTTGAGGGAAGGGAGGGAAAAAACAGTTCTTGTTAAGTTTACGGCCAATTAACAATTGCCATACTTCAGACTCCAATGTTTAGCAAGGGCTTCTCTATATTAAACGCAGCTCTTTGAACAATAGAATCCTTTTTTCCCTCAGCACACAGCTGTCAGAGATCATTTAACTCCCTATATATTTCCAAAAAGTGATGCCTTTAATAGACAGCATAAACACTAGAGTTAGAATACATTGCAGTTCAACTTAGACACGTGGTGTTACAGGGCAGAGCTTGCCTCTGTCTGAATTGGGAAGGAAAGCCTAAGTAAATAATGCATAAAGTACATTTAGGAAAATGGAAGGAAGAAAAGAAAGAAAGAGAGAGGGTGGGTGGGAAAAAAGAAGAATGAGGAAAAGAGAGAGAAAGAGCATGTGCGTGTGAGAGAGAGAGAGAGAGAAGAAATATTACAAGGATGTCAAAGAAGAAAAAAGAGAGAGATCTCAAACTTTTTCCACACAGGCTGAAGTGCATTAATTAAAACTGCAACTGCCTTCTTAAAATAGTCCATTCTCATTCAAATGCCAACCTCTTCATAAAGGAATATGTTAAATCTCACATATTAGGCCTAAATAAATTTCCAAGTTAACTAGACATTTGAGCCGAGTGCTTATTATCTCAACACAATTTATATTTAATTTCAATTTTTTTCTGCTTTTGCAACAGATCCAGGTATCATATGTAGCCTGTGCTGATTTTTCTGTTTCTCAGATTCTTTCAATAGCCTTACTGTTCTCCTACACCAATAAAACCTGGGCATAACGCTTCTCCCTTTGTGAAATGCAGGTACAAATCCAATAGTTATTACAGGAAGACTGCGAAACTTAGGCCCACACATCTAATTTAACAAGTACAATCTGCAAGATTAAATGTTTTGGGAACTCAACAGTGTTTGTAAAATAAAAGATCTTCCCTTCAAGTGAGAAATGGTTAAGTAGTAAAATGGTCTTCATAATATGATGATGAGCAAAATTTTCAATGTATTCAGGAATTTTACACAGACTCTTAAAAATAGCTAACTTCTAAAAAATACATTCACCGAAGGTCATATAACTCTATCTTCTTAAAAAATACGTATTTTCTAATAAAAGCTTTAAAAGCTCAGCAATATGGAAAAGATACCAGAAGTAAACAACTCATCATCTAAATTTCACTCCAGATCTCACCAACTGCCCAGAAATAAGCAATGCTAAGAATTGAAAAATATTATTCAGATAGAAGAATGGGGAAAAAAATGGATAGATAGGTGGATAGGTAGATGATAAAATCCAAAAACAATTTTATTAGAACGAAATCATACAACGCATGCCATTTAAAAATATTTCATTTGAAATATGAAAAAGAAACTGATGTAAAACTGAGGGAGTTGCAGAATTTTAATTAAATATCTCTTCACCAACTAAGATTAAGAAAGTTTACATTTTAAGTCTTTAGAAACTTTGGGTCATTATTTGTTACTATGAGTTTTAAGTACATTTTATTTAAAGTTCAGATTGATCTCCTGAAAGAAAAAAATGAAACTTTCTCTCCCTTCCTCCCATCTCCCCCCGCCCCGCCCCTCTGAAATTTTGTGGCTTTATATTATTTTTATTCTGTCTGGGTTTAAAACATCTGCATAAACAATACTTCCCTCGTTAGCCTATTCTGAGATACATGTGTTAATGGATTCCATGTTTGCAACTAGTCTCTCTACCTGTTTCTCCATTCTTGAGTTCTTTATTTTGATTCAACCTTTGGTTGGCTGGATTTCATTTTCAAGAAAAGATTTCAAAAGTTTCTCATGAGTGCTATATTCTCTGAGGTCTATTTTTTTTTTTATGAAAATGACTCCTGGTTTGTATTCTTGAGCCAATTGGCTGAGAATAATAATCTTGAGTCATGTTTTCCTTTTCTCCAAATTTTCTACCCATTTTCCCTTTGACTTCTGATACTAAATGTTGATACAGAGATGTCTGAGGCCAGACTGATTCTTACTCCCTGATTTTTGAGTAGTTTGTTCTCTTTGAAGATGTGTTCTTTCTTCACCATTAGAGTTCGATAATTAGCGTAGGATATGTCTCAAAGTTGATCATTCTCTAGGAATTTTTCCTGCCATATAGTGTGAACTTTTAATCTGCAAATTCAGTTTATCATTCACTTCAGGGAACTGTCCTTCTATTTCATCTGTGTACAACTTCCCAATATAATTTATTGAGTTTGGGGGACACTAGAGACCTCAGTTATCCTGGGCTTTGTTTGGGGGATTGGAAATTTTTTGGGTTTTTTTCCTATCTATCACCTTCTAATCATGTTCATCTCTTTGTCTTTTTCTTCTTTGTTCAATGTAATTGGCTCAATTGTTTCTTCCCTGTGATTGATCGATTTTCAGTTTTATGCATCATGAGCCTTGTAATGGGGTCCCTTTGATTTTAGTTTACTTCCTTATTCCTGAAGTCTTTTAATGCCATTCTGCTGTTTTATCATCACATCTTTGGACTCTTATTTAGATCAATTTCTTCTTAAGATCTTCTACAAGACAAAATACCAGTAGAAAATCGATTACTGTATCTGGCTTATGTCCTCTACCACAACTAGTACTTTCTCTTCTGTATACTTTTTGTTTTCCTCTTGTGGGAAGGAGCTATAGATGGGCAGAAAAAGTGTGTGGGGGGGACACCTTGGTACATAGTCCCCATATTACGCTTTCCATCTTGCTCATGATAAGTGCGGGCAGCACTTTCCAGACTCAATGTGGAAGAATTCTCCAGACAAGGGCCCTTCAAGCTACAGTTCCAAGGTGGATGTGGCAGCTTTTCCATTTGAGGGGAGCATAGAGAACATAAGGGTATAGGGTGGGAAGTGAGAGCTCTCAGAGAAGACCTTTGCTGGAGGCCCTGGGTTTGCTTCATCTTCTGAGAAGTTCCATTAAATATCCTAGCAAAGTCCATTCTACCCACCTGAGGAGATGCCCACCCCTGAACTTTACCCCATTTCTCCGTCTCAAGGCCGTGCCCTGGAGTATGGCAAGCCTGGGTCTTCCTGCCTCTCCCAGGTCCTGCCATGGTCTCTGAGGGCTTCCACTCCTCAGGGAACAATTCCTCAATTTTAACCAGGGCTTACCATACAGCCTCAGTGAGATTCTCTCCAAGTATGAGAAGGGTGAGTGAGTTTTCTCTGGATTTGTCAACTCACATTTTTTTCCTCAGTGTTGCTTCTGGGAAGTAGGACAGTGTCATATGCCTCTCACTCAGTATTATACCACAAAATACCTTCCGTTTCTTTCCTTGAGCTCCTCTTTTCAAAATGGATCACACAAGTGGCTTTCCTTTGTTTGGATGCTGCTGTTGAAGTTTTGCATTTAGTAGTAGCACTAGCTCATTTCCTTAAGTATTCAGTAACCTGGTTTGTTCTACCATCTTCACCAGAAAATTCTCTAGTTATAAGAGATAATCACATTGATGTGTTAGGTCTATATATCATATATATATATGATATAAAATATATACATATAATTTTTGCCCTTATTTTCTTTAAAAATGCAAGATACTTCTTAGAAAATAATTTGGAAGTTTTGCAGTTTAATGCAAATGCTTGGAATTGGGTAACATAACTGTGCATCTAGTAAGAGTCAAGGAGAGTAAAATCTGCTTTGGCCCATCAGACTTAAAAACACCCCAGGTACACTGGAGATGCAATTTGTGGGAAGACTTGATATGCCTCCTGAGAGAAATCATGCAGAAGACTGAGGGATGACAGAGGAGGCCCAGCAAGACAGGATTAAGTTTCCAGATCAGGGGGAGGGAGACGTCATCTAAGTCCATCGCCTTAAGAAGTGTCCAATTAGGCAGCAAATACCTCTTGGGAAAAGAGGGATCCAAGGTTGTGCCTTGGTACCTTAGTTATTTAGAAGTAAAGTGGGCTACTTTTTACAGATGACATGTCTTCTCTTCTTTGCTTAGATGATTAAAAGTTACCTCAAACTCAGCCTGTCAAAAATTGAACACACTGTCTGTTCCAGTTTGCTAGCAGCTGGAATGCAATACACCAGAAATGGAATGGCTTTTAAAAAGGGAATTTAATAAGTTGCTAGTTTACAGTTCTAAGGCTGAGAAAATGTCCCAATTAAGACAAGTCTATAGAAATGTCCAATCTAAGGCATCCAGGGAAAGATAATTTTGGTTCAAGAAGGCCGATGAGGTTCAGCATTTCTCTCTCAAGTGAGAAGGTGATGGCAAACACGGTCAGGGTTCCTCTCTCAAGTGGAAGGGCACATGGTGAACACAGTCAGGGCTTCTCTCTCAGCTGGAAGAGCATATGGTGGACACGGCATCATCTGCTAGCTTTTTCTCCTGGCTTCCTGTTTCATGAAGCTCCCTGGGAAGCATTTTCCTTCTTCATCTCCAAAGATCACTGGCTGGTGGACTCTACTTCATGGTGCTGCAGCATTCTCTGCTCTCTCTGAATCTTCCACTTTCTCCAAAATGTTTCCTCTTTTATAGGATTCCAGTAAACTAATCAAGACCCACCCAAATGGGTGGAGACATGTCTCCACCTAATCCAGTTTAACAACCACTGTTGATTAAATCACATCAAGATCACATCAAGATGTAACTCCCTAAATCACATCTCCAGGGAGATGATCTAATTACAGTTTCAAACATACAGTACTGAATAGGGATTAGAAGAATCAGCTGCCTTTACAAAATGGAATTAGGATTAAAACATGGATTTTCTAGGGGACATACACCCTTTCAAACCAGCACACTTTCTTCCCCTATAAATTTGAACCTCCTCCTATCTTCCCCCAGCTCAGTGAGGCGTCATCTCCTTCCCTTCCACTGCTCAAGTCAGAAAGTTGCTCTTCCTTACTCCACATCCTGCACCCAATTTACTTCTATCTTTCTCCATTGTCCCTGTACTAACCACCATGATTTCTTATGGTTATAAGTTGTAAACTGTCTTCATTCCATTTTCCCAAATGCAGAACTGTACCTATGAAATAGCACTTGCATGATGAAATAACATAGTGAAAATTTTAAATTATCTTGAATATTTTACCCTGAAAAGTCAGATTTCTCAGTTTTCCATAGAAATGAGGTCCTATGAAGAATATGAAGGCTAGAGTCTAGACCAAGAATCAGCACACTTTTTTGTAAAGGGACAGATAGTAATTATTTTCAGCTTGGCAAGCCATACAGTCTCTGTCACAATTACTAGATTTTGCCATTGCAGCACAAAAGTGCCACAGATAATAGGTTAAAAAAAAAACTAATGCAACAGTGCTGGTTTGAAAGTGTTGTGTATTCCAGAAAAGCCATGTCCTTTAGTCCTGATTCAATATTGCAGGGTGGGAACTTTTGATTAGGTTGTTTCCATGGAAACTGACCCACTGAATTGTGAGTGTTGCTTTTTGATTAGATGGAAATGTGAATCCACCCATTCAAGGTGGGTTTTGATTAGTTTACTGGAGTCCTTTAAAAGGGGAGACATTTTGGATAAAATACAGTTTTTTCAGAGCTGACAGAGATTCAGACATTTGGAGATGCTTGCTGTGCTGACAGAGAGCAAACACCTAGACACAGATGTTTAGAGATGCAGAGTCCAGCAGACATTGCCATGTGCCTTTCCATGAGATGCTAAGCAACCCAGAATCCAGAGTTGTGTCTCAGAGGAGCTAAGTGAAGGCCCACAGATGCTTAGAGAGGAAACCACCTGGCATCAGGATCTGGAAGCAATGGAACCAGGAATAAGGGCCAGAATATGCCAGCCATGTGCCTTCCCATGTGACAGACATTGGTCTTTCCTGAGTCAAGGTATCTTTCTCTGGATGCCTTAGTTTGGACATTTTATGGCCTTTGAACTGTAAACTTGTAACTTAATAAATTCCATAAAAGCTTTTCCATTTCTAGTATATTGTATTCAAGCAGTTTTAACAAACTAAAACAGGAACTGAATTCCAAAAAAAACTGTATTTATTTAAAAAGGGGTGGACATTTGAAAAAGAATTAACAATCCTTCCAAACTCTTCCAGAGCATAGAAGAGAAGGTAACACTACCTAACTCATTTTATGATGCCAATGAGGGTTGAGTATCTAGAATATATAGAGAACTCTTACAATTCAACAACAATAAAAAATAAACAACCTCGTAAACAAAAAAAAAAAAAGAGCAAACAACTAGAATAGACTCTTCTCCAAAGAGGATATACAAATTCCCAACACATGAAAAGATGTTCAGTATCATAAGTCATTGGGGAAATGCAAATCAAAACCACAATGAGCTATTACTTCACACCCATTAGGGTGACTATAATAAAAAAAGATAAAAATAGCAAGTATTAGTGAGGATGTGGAGAAATCGGGACCCTCATGCATTACTGGTGGAAATGTAAAATGGTGCAGCTGAATTAAAAATATATATATAGCCACTTTTGGGGGTTTCACAAAAAGTTAAACATAGAATTACCACATGACCCAGCAATTCCATTCCTAGGTATATACCCCAAATAATTGAAAACAGGTACTCAAAAAATGGATGTACACCAATGTACATAGCTTCATTATTCTCAATAGCCAAAGGGTGGAATCAACTGAAGGGCCCATCAACAGAAGAATGGATAAACAAATTGTGGTATGGTCATACAATGGAATATTATTCAATCACAAAAAGGAATGAAGTGCTAGTAATGCTATAAAGTGGATGAATCTCTAAATCATTGTTCTGAGTAAAATAAGCCAGACATGATAAGTCACATATTGTATAATTCCATTTATATGAATTGCCCAGAATAGGTAAATCCAGAGACAGTAAGAAGATAGGTGGTTACAAGGGGATGGGATGGAGGGATAGGAATAACTCTTAATGGGTACAGGGTTTCCTTTCGGGGTGATGGAAATGTTTTTGAACTAGACAGAGGTGATGGTTACACAAAAATGCTATATAGTTCTCTCAACTCAAGCAAACTTTTTCTATCAGGCCAAATGGCCCAAAGAGTCACTATTGCAACATCTTCTGGGGCACCTTTTATGATAATGTTCTTTGAAGATAGGACCCCAGTAAAAAAGGATGCTGTCATTATTAAACTTAATCCATAGAAAAATTGCTTTACCTTTCCACAGTCAATTCAAACGTAATTCCAGGTGACCACAGAGCGGATAGTACATGTAGCACTCACACAGACACACACACACACACTCACCTGGAGAGTTCTGGAATTTTGTCACTGTTGGAACACAGAGCATGGATCACACAGAAAAAACAGTCCGGGAATCCAGAAAGTTAATATTTAACTAAAAAGAGGAGAAAGTGTAAATTTCAAGAAAGCTTTAAGCCTTTCTGGAAGGGGGAGAGATGTGCATTTTGGGGGGTGTGGGTCAGCCGGGTTTGTCATGAAGCTCTGCAAAGACTGCAGATGCAGAGAGCTGCCTGTGGCTACACTGCCAGTTTTCTCCCTTCCCACTAAATAGTGCTCCCATTTGCCCATTTGTCCACGCTGGAATCTGGGGCATACAGTCTCCCCTCTTTTTTCTCCTTCATCCCTTCATGCATCTCTCCTGCAGTTATCAATGTGGGGCAAACCCCTTGCCAAGGCATGCTCAGTGTTATTACCTCTCAGCCAGATGGTTGCAAAAGCCATCTCACTGGTCCTCCTTGCTCCAACTCTGTCCCTCCCAACATGCCTCCCATGCAAGCTCCAGCATGCTTTCTAAGGCACACATTTGAGATTTGCAAGAAAAAATGATGTGGAGCTCAGACTCAAAGGTGCAAATATCTGGGTTCGATTCCGCACCCCAACGCTTCTCAGCTGTGTGACTTTGAAAGAGTTCCTTCTCTCTAAAAGCCATCTTTAGTGCATTAACAAAATGGAAATAACAGTTATTTATCTTATCAGGTTATTGAGAGCATCAAATGAAAGAATGTATATATGTTACCCCAGTTCACTGCCTGACACTTCAGAAGTCATGCGAAGTAACAATCAAGGAAATGGTGATGATGGTGATGATGATGATGATGATGGTGATGATGATGATGCCGTCACCACTGTTCTGCTTAAAATTCTTCAACAGCTCTTCATGGCCCAAAGGAGAAGCATCCAAACTCCTTAGCATGTCATACAAGTTACCCCACTGTCCAGATATCATGCTTCTCTCTGCCCATGCCTTGTATGTCTTGCAGCTATTTCAAATGGCTTCGAGTCCCCCAGAGCACCAGGTGGTCCCCTCAGTTCCAGGCTGTTCTTTCCAATGGCCTTCCCCTCTATCATCGCTTACCCTCCTGCCCCAATTTATAGCCCAACTGTTCAGTTCAGACTTCACCTCCTTGAGGGATCTTTCGAAGGAAATAGGTGTCCACCTCATTTGCTGCCATACCACCCTATATTTAATTCTGTTATAATACCTGTAACTCTATAATTGCTCATGTCCTGATTTTCCCAGTAGATCCTATATTTTTTGACAGATTGTGTCTGATTCACTATTGAGTCCCTAGCACAGATCCTGAGGTGTACCAGGAACTAACTCATTAAATATCTGTTTGAGTGAGTGGATGTATGAATGTATGAATGAATGATAGTGACCCTGAACTTTCAGTTGCATTTTTAATGGGAGCCTTGCCTGCTCTTGTCCACTGCACACTCAATAAGAACTTGGCAAAGCATGATGATGTACAGATAAGGGCCCAAATTCGAGTCTAAATCTCGAATGGACAAGTGTATGTTTCAAAATTATTGCAAGAAAACAATGTTATCATTGACAGGAAAAACCTGGTGTACAAACAATACGTTCAGGTAATCTTCAAGGGGTGACTGAACATTTCTTTGAAAAAGAGGATGAGATATATTCAGTAACCCTAAGGAGTTTATTTACAAGCACCTTCCTGACAGTTTGACTATCAGGCATTTTTCTCAAATGAAATGCCAAGAATGTGCCTGTGAGCAATGAATACTTCTGTGTTTGGAGGCCCCAAGGTGCACCCTCCCTGCCCTTGCCCTTGAGACCAAAGGACACTTGCTGTCCTTTCATCTTTTTTTTTCATAGATGGAAAAGCTAATAATTGATGAAGTTAAAAAAATCATTATTAAAAATGGAAATTGGGTGCTGGAGAGGATGTGGAGAAAGAGGCACACTTATTCACTGTTGGTGGGAATGTCAAATGGTGCAACCACTGTGGAAGGCAGTTTGGCGGTTCCTCAAAAAGCTGAATATAGATTTGCCATATGACCCAGCAATACCATTGCTAGGTATCTACTCAGAGGACTTAAGGGCAAAGACACAAACAGACATTTGCACACCA
>PVIY010049869.1:0-16498 GCA_004026745.1 Myrmecophaga tridactyla
AAAAAACACAGAAAACGTTAAGTGCTTAAGAGGATGTGGAGAAAGAGGCACACTTACCCACTGTTGGTGGGAATGTAAAGTGGTACAACTGCTGTGGAAAGCAGTGTGGCAGTTCCTCGGGAAACTAAGTATAGAATTGCCATATGATCCAGCAATCCCATTGCTATGTATATATTCAGAGGACATGAGGGCAAGGACACAAATGGACCTGTATTTATAGCAGTATTATTTACAATTGCAAAGAGATGGAAACAGCCCAAATGTCCATCAATGGATGAGTGGCTAAACAAGCTGTGGTATATAGATACAATAGAATTTACACAGTTGTAACACAGAATAAATTCATGAAGCATACCACAAAATGGATGGATCTTTTTTTTTCGGGTGGGGGGGGGCGTGTGCACGGTCCGGGAATCAAACCCGGGTCTCCCTCATGGAAGGCGAGCATTCTACCACTGAATCACCTATGCCAAAATGGATAGTTCTTGAAGACATTAAGCTGAGTGAAATTAGCCAGAAACAAAAGGATAAATACTGTATGGTCTCCTGATATAAACTAACACTAATGAGTGAACTTGGAGATGCTCAGTAAAAAACACAGGAGATTAGGAGATGGAAATAGGGTAGAGATTGGGCAACTGGGTAATTGGTGTTGAAGGGATACAGATTCTGCAACAAGACTGATGGTAATAACTCAGAAATGGATAGCACAACATTACCTGATTGGAGTATAATAATGTAAGTACCCTGAATGAAGTACCCTGACTTCTAGGGAAATGCAAATCAAAACCACAAAAAAGGGTACACAGGTAGTTCAATGGTAGAAAGTTTACCTTCCATGTGGGAAGACCCGCGTTCAATTCCTGGAGCATGCACCTACAAAAAAAAAAAAAAAAAAAAAAAAACCCAATAAGGTATCATTTGATACCCACCAGAATGGCCATTATCAAAAAAGGCAGAAAACAATAAGTGCTGTAGAGGATATGGAGAGACAGGCACACTTATCCACTATTGGTGGGAGGGTAGAACGGTGTAACTGCTATGGAAGGCAGTTTGGTGGTTCCACAGAAAGGTAAGTATACAATTGCCATATGATCCAGCAATCACATTACTAGACATATATTCAGAAGAACTGAAGGCAAAGGACACAAACGGACATTTGCACACCAATGTTTATAGCAGCATTATTCACAACTGCCAAGACATGGAAAGAGCCCAAATGTCCATCAATGGATGAGCGGCAAAACAAGCTGTGGTATATACATACAATGGAATATCACAAAGCTATAAGACAGAATAAAGTCATAAAGCATGAAATAATGTGGACGAACCTTGAGAACAGTATGCTGAGTAAAGTTAGCCAGAAACAAAAGGACAAATTCTCTATTGTCTCACTAATATGAACTAACATTAATAAGTGAACTTTTAGAGTTAAAGTTAAGAACACATACAAAGAGTAGAGATTGGGCATTTGGTGATGAAGGAGTACAGACTGACTGATTGTAAAGATTCAGAAATGGATAGCACAAAACTATCTGATGGTAGCAAAATAATATAAGTACACTGAATGAAGCTGAATGTGAGTATGGTTGAAGGAGAAGGGCTAGGGGACATGTATGACACCAAAAAGAAAGATAGAGGATAAAGACTGAGTCTAGAACGCCTGGAGTAGACAAAGGTGATTAAATTTACAAATATATGAATGTTTTTGCATGAGGGAGAAGAAATGAATGTCAACATTGCAAGGTATTGAAAATGGGATGGTATACAGGAAAAAATAAAATCAAGGCAAGCTAAGGTCTATAGTTAACAATAACATTGTAATATGCTTCCACTGAATGTAACAAAGGCCATATGCCAAAACTAAATGTCAATAAGCAGGGGATATGGGGGTGAGTTATGGGATTCTTTGTAGAAGAAAAGGAAATGTCCTCATATAGATTGTGGAGGCAAAGATAAGTCTGTGTGACTATACTAGGAACAAGTGATCTTTCATTTAGGCTGGATTGTATAATGTGTAAGTAATACTGTTAAAAAATGAACAGCGATACAATTATACTGTTAAAAAATGAACAGAGATTCAGAAAAAAATGAACGGAAAAGGAGATGTACCTATCCACTGTGGGCAGAGAAGTAGAGTGGTGCAGCTCTTCTGGAGGGAAGTGGTGGTTAACAGGAGGTTACGGGTAGGGTTGCCATATGATCCTGCAACCCCATTGCTAGATACATACTTGAAGGAACTGAAAGTGGGGACACAAATGGAATTTGCACACTAGTATTTATGGCAGCAGTATTCCTGATTTGCAATGGACAGAGGTGGCCTAAGGATACATCAACTAAGGAAAGGAAGGGCATACTGTGGTGTCTACTATGGTGTATACATACAACGGACTACTGAGCAGCTGCAAGAAGGAATGAAGTTGTGAAGCTTGCAACTAGGGTAAATGAACACTGAGGACAGTATGCTGAATGAAATGTCAGAAACAAAAAGAAAAATGTTAGCATGCCTCAATGATACGGACTAACTATAATATACAGATTTGATGAACTGAAGTCAAGAGCATGGGTTATCAGGTTGAGGCCTATTGTAAATGTTCCTAGATTGTAAAATCTTACAGCTTACAATGACATCTATTCCAGAGTTGTAATTGTTATTTCTGAATTCTAAGCTGCTGAGCTAATTGGGTATAACCTGATCATTCCCTGGAATTTTGGGTATTTGTGTGACACATGAGACTCAAAATTAGAGCTCTGAAGCGATGACAGTCAGCATTACCCCACATAGCGACAATTTAAAAAGTTGAAAAAGTAATTAGACTTCAACAGATATACGAATGAAGCTGATGTGGTTAGGACTAAGGTAAATCAGAATACAGGGTGAAACTATTTGAAAACTTGAATTTCTGGGTGAGACCAAAGGAAGGGATGTTTACTGGATGCAAAATTCATATTTTGGGTAGCACATTATCTAATTTAACTTTTATGATCAGTTCAGTCAAACACCATAATTACATGGAGTCTTGAGTAGGGAGTGAGATCTTGTTGGTTGGTACAGGTTAGTGTGATGCGCCGATATATCCTAGAGTAACATGGGCAGAGAATAAGAAAGTATTTGCAAAGTCCCCTTGGGGGACTGGAGCAAAAGATGGAAATATTAATCTTCCCTACCTGAGGAAGACCTGATATGCTCATAAACTTTGGGGACTGACAATTTGATAGGCCAGGATCTTGATCTTGGGACTTGCTGTTATGAAACTTACTCCTGCAAAAGAGAAGCTAAGCCTACTCATGATCACACGAGTCCCCTCTAAAGAGCCTCTTTTGTGCTCAGATGTGGCCTCTCTCTCTAAGCCAACTCCACTGGTGAACTTGCTGCTCTTCCCACTAACAAGGGACATGACTCCCAGGAGTGTGACTCTCCCTGGCAATGTGAGACATGACCTCTGGGGATGAGCCTGGCCCTGGCATTGTGGGATTGGGAAGAACTTCTTGACCAAAGCGGGAAGAGAAATAAAACAAGATAAAGTTTCAGTGGCTAAGAGACTTCAAAGAATCAAGAGGTCATTTTGGAGGCTATTCTTATGTGGGATATAGATCCCTTTTCAAATTTAGGGGTACTGAAGTAGCTAGGAGGAAATACCTGAAACTACTGAACTGTAGTCCAGTAGCCTTGATTCTTGAAATTCACTGAATAACTATAGAGCTTTTAAGGTCTGACTATGTGACTAAAACCTTGTGAATGATACTCCCTTTCTCCAGTGTATGGGCAGACAAGTAAGGAAAAAAAGAAAAAACAAGGAATAGATTAATAAACTTTGAAGAAGGAAATCTGTAAAGTTACTTATTAATTTGATTGTGATATATACATGCAGCTGTTCACTAAAAAATTCTTCAGAAAGTTAGAAAGTTTATTTATCTTATCCTAAGAATAAATATAATATGCATTTAAAAAAAATCCTCTTCCCCAAGAACAAGGCTGTGCATGGCCAAACACTGGTCACAACTTTCGATTAGTGAATTTGGATGGCTGGGTAGTGGCTCTGAAGGCAGCTATTGTTTTCAACTTGCCCCAGACAAAGGAAGCAGCAGCCACTGCTTTGGCCCCACCGCAGACAAAGGGGGCAGACATTGGTTCAGCCCTTTGTAGACAAGGGTAGAGATTTTAAATATGCAGTGCCTCCTAACTGCTGTGGGGGGAAAATTAACTGAAGGGGTGGATTTCCTAGTCAGCCCAGGAAAATTCAGCTTTGGAGAGTCTTTGGAGAAGTTTCTGATACCTTTCCTGGTTACTTCACAGGGCACTGTGGATAAGGTCTGTGTCCCCTACATAGGTCCCTGGCTCTGTTTTCACTGGAAAAAAACAAATTGGGAAAGTCCTCTTCTGAATGACCCTACTCACAGAATTTGCCCTCCAGGCAAAAATAGCCTGAGACAAGGAGTGTAAAAAACTATACAGGCAGACAGTCTGGGACAAAGCCCTGCCAGCTTCAGATACCTAGGAGAGGAAGGTTTATTCCCTGGGTAACCGAGAGAACAACCCAACTCCTGTAAACAAGGGGACTCCAAAACAACTGAAAACATGTGACAATTTTTCAATTAAAAAAAAAAAAACTAACAAGCAAAAGTCCAAGACAAGACAGGGAACACCATACACAACGCATTCACCTTAGGCAGACCTTCCTGACAGGAAGGCTGAAGGGCAAGAAAATCTCTGTCTTATTATCACCAGGTGGTTACAAAACCAGGAAACTGACAGCTCAGGGAGTAAATCGAAAAGCTAACATTTTAAAATATTACAATGAACAGTGGGTGTGATAGTTAGATTCAGGTGTCAATCTGGCCACGTGATGAGGCCCCATTGTTCTATTGCTGTGGATTTAAGTCATCAGCATGTGAAATTCATCTGTGGCTGATTACATCCGAAGTTAGTGAGAGGAGTGCCTTCCACAACGAATGAGGTTTAATTTAATTAGCTGGAGGCTTAAAAGTGAGACATCAAAGAGAGCTCAGCAGCTCAGCATACCTCATGTCAACACTCATAGCTCAGTCCAGATGTTTGGAGATGCAGAAAGGAATCAATCACCCTGAGGAAAGCCACTGGAGACCAGGAGAGAAGGCCAGCAGACATCACCTTCTGTCTTTCCATTGACAGAGAAACTCAGATGAAAGCTAACTGCCTTTCCTCTGAAAAACTATGAATTTGTACCTAAATAAATCCCCTTAATAAAAGCCAATACATCTGTGGTATGTTGCATTCTAGCAACTTTAGCAAACTAAAACACTGTGCCACAAATAAGTACAAGACAAAGAAACAGGAAATGATAGCACATCCAAAGATGAGGAGAATGTAGAAATACCAAATAAAGCCTTTAAAAAAAGTCTTTAAAATGCTTAAAAAGAAGATGAAGGAAAGTACACAGAAAGAAGTACAGGATATCAGGAATCCTGATGAATAAATAAATACTACAATGAATAAAAGAGGTAGAAATTTTCAATTGGAATCAGAACTACTGGAGCTGAAGACTTCAATAACTGAAATGATAAATATTCAGGAGGGTTTCAAGAGCAGTAGGGAGCTGGCAGAAGAATGAATCAGTGAACACGAAGACAAAGTACATGAAATGAGTCAGCCTGAGGAGCAGAAACAAAAAAGAAATATTAAAACAAAAACAGCCTTAAGACAGCTATGGGTGACCATCAAACAAACCTAAATAAGTGTTAGGGGAGTCTCAAAGGATAAGAAAGAAGGGTGTAGACAAAATATTCAAAGAAATAATGACAGAGGATTTCCCAAATTTAGGAAAAGATGTGATTATGCATATCCAAGAATCTCAGAGAATACCAAACAGACTAAACATGAGGAAAAATAAACCCTGTCACATATCGATTACAATATCAAATGCAAAAGACAAGGAAGGAGTTCTGAAATCTGCAAGAGAAAAGCAACTTGTTATATACAAGGAAATCCCAATAAGAACAAGGGCTGATTTCTCATTAGAAAACACGGAGGCCAGAAAAGTGTTCATGGGGATGAATACATAACTATGTGACAATATTGTGAGCCATTTATTGTACACCGTGTATAGAATGCTTGTATGTCAAGAATGTATGTATGTTTGTTTGTTGTGCACAATAAAAATACTAAAAAAAACCCAAAAAAAACCATGGAGGCAAGAAGGCAGTGGGTTGAAATACTTAAAATGCTAAAAGAAAACAACTGGTAGCCAAGAATTTTATATTCAGTGAGACTCTTTTTCAAAAATTAGGGAGAGATTAAGACATTTCAGATGAACAAAAGCTAAGGGAGTACATCATCACTAGACCTGCCCTACAAACAATGCTAAAAGGAGTTCTTCAGACTGAAACGAAAGGACACTAGGCACTGATTCAAAGCAGTGTGAAGAAATAAATACCTGCTGTAAAGGTAACCATTTGGGTAATTATAAATGCCAGCATTATTATGTTGTATTGTTTGGTTTGTAATTCTACCTCTTACTTCTTATAGGTGCTAAAATGCAAAAGCATAAAAGTAATGATAAATCTAGGTTTTTTGACATACAATGTACAAAGATACAAGTGGTAACAAGTATTAAAAAAATGGTTTGGGGACAGAAGGGTATAGGAAAAGTATATGTGCATGCTATTAAAGTTATCAAACCAAACATAATTGCTACATATTTAGGAAATTAAACTTTAACCCTATATTAATCACAAAGAAAACAGACAAAAAATATATCTAGATAGAAATGAGAAGGCACTCAATATGGATCAATACAGGAAAGCAAATTAATATAAAATTAGGCTTTAACAGAAATGAGGGACAAAAACAGTGTAAGACATACTAAGGCTAAATAGCAAAATGGCAGAAGAAAGACCTGTATTATCAGTAGTAACTTTAAATGTAAATGGATTAAACTCTCCAGTCAAAAGGCAGAGATTGCCACAATGGGATAAACAAAAAGCATGATCCAACTATATGCTATCTGTGAAAGACTCACATTAAAGTCAAAGATACGAGTAGGTTGACAATGAAAGGTTGGAAAAAAATATATTATGCAAATAGAAACCAAAGTAAGCTAGGGTGCCTATACTAATATCATATAAAATAGACTTTAAGTCAAAAGCAGTTACAAGGGACAAAGATGTTCATTACATACTGATAAAGAGAACAATTTAACAAGATGATATAACAATTATAAATATATATACACCAAACAGCAGAGGCCAAAATACATGAAGCAAATACTGACAGATTGGAAGGGAGAAGTTCTATGTTAATAGTAGGACTCTTTAACACATCATACTCAATAAGGGAGAGAACATCTAGTCAGAAGGTCAATAAAGGAAGTACAGGGCTTGAATGAGACACTAAACCAACTAGACCTAACAGACATATATGAAGCTAGAAATCAACAGAGGGAGAAATAAAAATATCACAAATATGTAGAAATTAAACAACGCATTCTTAAACAACCAATGGGAGAAAGAGGAAATCTGATGCAAAATTAGGGAATACCTCAAGGTGAATGAAAATGAATACAATGTATCAAAATTTAAGGGAAACTGTGAAAGCAGGGCTGAGAAGAAAATTTATAACTCTAAATGCTTACATTAAAAAAGAAAGACTTCAAATCAGAGACCTAACCTCAGAACTTGAAGAATGAGAAAAAGAAAAAAAACTAAACCTAAAGCACACAGTTGAAAGGAAATAACAAAGATCACTTTGGAGATAAGTGAATAGGAAAAAAAAAAAGAAAGAAAGAAAATGAACGAACTCAAAAGTTGGTTCTTCAAAAAGATCAAGAAAATTGACAAACCTTTCGCTAGATTGATAAAAAAAAAAGACAGGACAGAAATAATAAAAATCATAAATGAAAAAGGGACATAGATATGGACTGTACTGAAATAAAGAGGACTATAAGTGGGTAATATTAACAACGTATGCCAATGAAGTAGATAACCTAGATGAAATGGGAAAATTCTTAGAAACACACAAACTATCCATACTGACTCAAGAAGAAATGGATCTCAATAAACCACTTACTAGTAAAAAGACAGAATCAGTCACCAAAAACCTCCCACCCCAAAACAAGCCCAGGACTAGATGGCTTCACAGGGTAATTCTACAAACATTCCAAGAAGACTTAATTACAATTCTGCTCAAAAAATTGAAGAGGAGGAAACACTCCTTAACTCATTCTACAGGGCCTACATCACCTAATACCATAGCTGGGTAAAGATATCACAAACTAAGAAAACTACAGAACAATATGTCTTATGTATATAGACACAAAAATCCTCAACAAAATCCTAGCACACTGAATCAATCCAACAGCATATTAAAAGAATTATACACCAAGATTAAGTACAATTTATCCCTGGTGTGCAAGGGTGGTTCAACTTGAGAAAATCAATTAATATAACATACCACATTAACAGAATGAAAAGAAAAAAACAAATGATCAACACAGAAAAGGCATCTGACACAATATAGCCCCCTTCCTTGATAAACACAATTAGAACACTAGAAATAGAAGGAAACTTCCTCAACATGAAAAAGGGCACATGAAAAGCCCACAACTAACATTCTACTTGGTGGTGAAAGACTGAAAGTTTTTCCTCTAAGGTAAGGAACAAGACAGGATGCCCACTGTCACCAATGTTACTTAACACTGTACTGCAAATTCTTCCCAGAGCAATTGGCCAAAAAATAGTAACAACAGGCACCCACATTAGAAAAGAAGAAGTAAACTTTCCCTATGTGAAGATGATACGATCCTACATACAGAAGCTCTTTAAAATCTTCATCAAAGCGCCTAGAACTAATAAATGAATTTAGGAAATTGGCAGTGTGCATGAGCACACCCAAAAATAGTGTTTCCATACACAAGCAATGAAGAACTGGAACAAGAAATCAAGAAAAAAAATTCCATTTAAAACAGCAACAAAAAAATCAAATATATAGGAATAAATCTAACCAAGGATGTAAAGGACTTATATACAGAAAACTACAAAGTATTGCTAAAAGAAATTTTTAAATGCCTAAATAAGTGGAAAGATATTCCATGTTCATGGATTAAAAGACTAAATATCATTAAGATGTCAATACTACCCAAAATAATTTATAGATTCAATGCAATCCTAGTTAAAATCCCAACAACCTTCTTTGCAGAAATGGAAAAGCCAATCAATTTTATATGGAAGGGTAATGGTCCCTGAATAGCTAGAGCCATCATGAAAAAGCATAATGAAGTCCTATGGAGGACTCGCTCTACCCAATCTTAAAAATTATTACAAAACCACACAGTAATCAAAACAGCATGGTATCAGCACAGGGAGAGAAATATACACCATTGGAATACAAGTAAGAGCTTTGAAACAAATCTTCATATTTATGGCCAAATGATTATTAACAAGGTGGCAATAAATTATTGACAAGTTGTTTTAACGGGGAAAGAACAGTCTCTTTAACAAATGTTGCCAGGAAAACTGGATCTCCATTTGCAAAACAAAAAGGAGGACTCCAAACTCACACCATAATAAAAATAAACTCAAAATAAATCAAAGATATAATTCTCACCTGCCATGCCAGAGACCTGAGTTTGATTTCCAGTGCCTGTCCATGTTTAAAAAAAAAAAATTAATAGATCAAAGACGTAATGTAAGAGCTGAACTATCAAACTCCTAGAAGAAAACATACAGAAGCATGTTCAGGATCTCATGTTAGGAAACAACAATGAAGCTAGAGGACTTTCACTGCCTGGCTTCAAAGCATATTACAAAGCCACAATGGTCAAAACAGCATGCTACTGTCATAAAGATAGGTATATTGTACAACGGAACCAAATTGAACGTTCAGAAGTAGACCCAGATATTTATGGTCAACTAATTTTTGACAAGGCTACTGAGTCCACTGAACTAGGACAGACCAGTTTCATCAATAAGTCATGCTGGAAGAACTGGAAATTCATATCCAAAAGAATGAAAGAGGACCCTGTCTCAAAACTTATACAAAACCTAACTCAAAATGGATCAGAGACTTAAATATAAGAAACAGGACCATAAAACTCAACATCTTTTGGTAGGCAGAGGTTTCTAAGACTTGACACTAAACGCACAAGCCACAACAAAAAATAGATAAATGGGACCTCCTCAAAACTGAATACTTTTGTGCATCAAAGAACTTGTTCAAAAAGGTGAAAAGGCAGCTTATTCAATGGGAGAAAATATTTGTAAAACATATCCACTAAGGGTTTAATAACCAGAATATATAAAGAAAACCTATAACTCAATGACAAAAAGACAAAACTAAATTCAAAAATGGGTAAAACACTGTGGGAGCAACAATGTATTCCAAACCAAAAGGGGGAACAGAAATGAAACAAAGTAAGGTATCAGTGGCAAACAGAGTTCAAATGCAGCTGAGAGGCTATTCTGGAGGTTACTCTTATGCAAGCTTCACTATATATCGTTAATTGTCATGGTTTGCCAAACTCCAACCAACATCATTCCTATTAACTCTAAAGAACATCTAGGGCTCTGTGATGGTTAGGTTCTAGTGTCAACTTGGCCAAATGATTATGCCAAATCTATGCAAACACTGGCCTGACCTGTTGCTGCAAGGATATTTCTGGCTAGAAGGCTGGTGTATTAAGTCATCAGTCAGTTGACTGCACCTGTAGCTGATCATATTTGCACGCCACTAAGGCGTGTCTCCCACAATAAGACAATCCAATCAGTTGAAGCCTTTAAGGGAGAAGAAAGACTCTTTCACCACTTCCTCGGCCAGCAAGACTCACCTGTGGAGTTCATTCAGATCCTTCATTGAAGCTGCCAGCTTCACAGCCTGCCCTATGGATTTTGGACTCTCCCATTCCCACAGCTGCACGAGACACCTTTATAAATCTCAAATTTACAGATCTCTCCTGTTGGTTTTGTTTCTCTAGAGAACCTTGACTAACACAGCTCTGAGACTCTACAAAAGTTTCATGCACTAAGTTTACTTTCCTGAAAGTGAGAACCTTCAAGAGAGTTCCTAGGACATATAAATCCTTAAACCCAGAGGGGCCAGCCTCTCCAGGAATATTAACTAATTCCACCCCCCCATCCTATATTGATATACCTTTTCAACATAAAAAAAAGTTAAAATGGGCATAGCCCAAAGACCCTTATAGATTCAAAGGAGAAGGAGGAGTTATAATAGAGGAGATAGGATTTAACAGACAGGTATGACTCCTAAACCACTATACTGTTGTTACTTTTGGCATCTGGTGTTTTGGAGCAGCTACACAGTAAAACCTGAAAATGTATGGTATGGTAACCCATACAAAACTCTGAAATCTGTTCTGTAATTACTTGTTAAAATGTATTCTGAAAATTATTATTTTTCCTTTTTTATTTTTTTTTTACTTTTTTAATATAGGTTATATTTCACTATAAAAATGGATAAAAGTCTTGAATAGACATTTTTCCAAAGAGGAAATACAAATGACAAAAAGACATATGAAATGATACTCAACATCAACATCACCAGCTATCAGAAAGTGCAAATCAAAACCATGAGATATCATTTGACACCTACTAAAATGGCCACTATTAAAGCAAACAGAAAACTACAAATACTGAGATTCTTGGACCCTTGGGGTACAATGGAAGGTCCATAGATGGTGCCTGTATCTGGGAAAGGGGAGAACACTCACCAGAGATACACTTGGCATCCTTCTGTCTCAACCAAAACAGCTCAGTTCTCTCCTCCCCCAAGCCCCTATTTTTCCTTTCTAATTAAATGGCATCTCCATACAACCAGATGCCTATGATATAACAAAGCTTTATCTTTATTTTTTATATGCCTTTTATTCTTCTCTTTTACCCCTGTCATTAAAAAAAGGTGCAAATTCCATTGCCTAAACATGTCTTAAACATGTCTTCTCTCTAATACCAATGCAAATGCCTTAGGTTAGGTCTTAATCAACAGCTATCCCTGCATCTCTATCTCCCCATCTCCCCTTGAATGAGCAGTTCTTTTATTTTCTTTTTAAAACTCCTTTATAGATTTACAGGGTCTGAATCCAAAACAATCCAAAAACTGTAAATAATAAAAATGGTTTAAAGCTCAAAAAAGAATAGAAAACTACAACTACTGAAGAGGATGTGGAGAAATAGGAACACTTTTTCACTGCTGGTGGGAATGTAAAATGGTACAGCGCTGTAGAAGAAAGACATTTGGTGGTGACTCAGGAAGCTAAGGATAGAACTGTCATATGATCCAGCAACCCCACTACTAGATATATACTCAGAAGAACTGAAAGCAGGGACATGAATAGAAATTTACATGCCAATGTTCATAATGACATTAGTCACAATTGCCAAAAGATGGAAACAACCCAAGTGTCCATCAACTGATGAATGGATCAACAAAATGTGGAATATACACAGGATATAATATTCAGAAGTAAGAAGGAATAAAGTAAGAAGGAATGAAGTCATGATGCATGCGACAACATGGATGAAACTTGAGGACATTATGTTGACTGAAATAAGACTGACACAAAAAGCACATTATATGATCTCACTAATATGAATTATAATAAGCAAACTCATAGTTAAAACCTAGATTATGGGTTACCAAGAGATAGAATGAGGGTAGAGAATGGAGAGCTGATGCTTATAATTTGTGCTGAATTTTTAATTAGGTTGATAGTAAATGTCTGGAAGGACAGAGATGATGGTAGCACATCCTGGTGAGCGTAATTAACAGTACTGAATTATGTGTGTGATTGTGGCTGAAAGGGGACATCTAGCGTCATGTATGTTACTAGAAGGAAAGCTAGAGGATAAAACATAGGACTGTATAATAATACAATGAACTCCGTTATGGAGGATGATTCCGCTTTATAGTACAATTATGAATCTTCTTTCATGATCTAGAGCAAATGTACATAGCTATCGTAAGGAATATGGAAAAATGCACCTAATGCAAACTAAGAACTACAGTTAATAGTAATATTTTAATATTTTGTCATCAATTGTAATAAATATACCACACAAATGCATGCTAACAGGGTGGGTAAAGGGTATGAGTTTTTCTTTCTGGAGTAATGAAAATGTTCTAAAATTGAATTGTGGTGATGAATGCAAAACTCTGATTATACTGTGAGCTACTGATTGCACACTTTGGATGGACTGTATGATGTGTGAATATATCTCAATAAAACTGCTTTGAAAAAAAGAAAAGAAAGAAAGCTGATTGATAGGTGGGTGGATAGACAGACAAAGAAGGTACTGGGACAGAAAAGTGATCCAATTTTCCAAAGAAAGGCTTTCTTATATTTATTAACAAGCCCACCTTGTGGGTGTGATACTTATGTTTATATCTCCATAAGACTATTATAACTATAGTGATATCACTTAATTCACTTAATTTCCTTTTACGTTCAACTGATTTTATGTTCACCCCTAAAATGGCATCTCCTTGGTTTCAATAGAAGAATTTCATGATTGCTAATATTTTTAAGTCTAGAACAATTCTAGTCAAAATTTAGGGTACTCCTTAATCCACTTATCCTAAAGAATTTTAGTCTAGACCTCTGCTGTCCAAAATGGTAGCCAATAGTCACACGTAGCTTTCAGCACTTGAAATGTGTTAAAAGTATAAAATAACCACTGCATTTAAAAGACTTAGTATGACCCAGATATGAATAAGCCTTTCATCTATATAGACTGGGAGTTCCCTTTCCCAGATGTCACAATGGATATAAATCCTGAAGAAAGTAGAATAAACTACTGAAATTATCTAGACCTCTACTACCCGTTAACTAAAATGATTCTCTTTGTCTCTGACGGGTATAAAAGCCAACTGAAAAATCACTGTGGGAAGGCTGATTTGGTCGTCCTCCCACCAGCATAAATAAACTTCTTTTGCTTCCTTAAAAAAAAAAAAAAAAGTATGAAAAATAGGATATAAACTCTCTCAATTTTTATACTGATTACATGCTAAAAAATGATATTTTGGATTTATTAAAATTAATTTCACCTGTTTCTTTTAAGTTTTCAAATATGGCTAATAGAACATGTAACATTACATATGTGCCTTGCATTATATTTTTGTTGGATATTGCTGGTCCAGACCAATTCTAAGCCCACAGAAATGACAAAACCCACAAACAGGATTATTTGATTTACTATTAGTAATCTTTAAAAAGATATTGATAGGCAGAAATACAGTTCAATATCACAGAAGCCAAAGAAAGAGTTTAGACAAGTAGTTTATCACATAAAAGAACAGCAGAAAGATCAATCTGGATATGAACTTGGAAAAACTGCTGAATTTAACAAGTGAGAGGACACTGATAACTACAAAAACTATTTTTGAATAATACTGTAGGTGGAAACAACATTGCCATGAATTTAGGAGTTACAAAGAGTGGATTATTTCATTTGGCATCTACACAAACATGGTTTATATTAGAGAAACTGGAGGAAGATAAACTATTTGAACCTATTAATCCTATACAAGCATAGGAATAAATTCAATGTCAATATAAAACTTAAAGTGGTCGGGGTTTTGTTTTTTGTTTTTAACTTAATTTCAGGGGCCTAAAATTAAGTTCAGGGGTTACACTGGAAGTTTCTTCCCTGTCTTCTCTGCCTCTCCCCTCTTCCCTCATCATTTTTGAAGGGTATCCACAATAAAGTTCATTTTCTATTCATGGTCCTGTAAACATCTGCATTTTTTGATCTGCAAATCAAAATCTGGTCTAAGGACAACCAATTCAATACGCTGAGCCCTTGATCTTGGGGTTCGCCCCTATGAAACTTATTCTTGCAAAGGAGAGGCTAAGCCTACTTATAATTATGCCTAAGAATCACCCCCAGGGAATCTTTTGTTGCTCAGATGTGGCTTCTCTCTAAGTCAACTCGGTAGGTGAACTCACTGCCCTCCACCACTACAAAGGACATGACTCCCAGGGGTGTAAAACCTCTCGGAACCCAGCAACATTAGATGACAAAGACTTCTTGACCAAAAGGGGGAAGAGAGAAATGAAACAAAATAAAGTTTAAGTGGCTGAGAGATTCCAAATAGAGTTGAGAGGTTATTCTGGATGTTATTCTTATCAATTATATAGATATCCCTTTTTAGTTTATGGTGTATTGGAGTGGCTGGAGGGAAGTACCTAAAACTGTTCAATTGTGTTCCAGTTGCCTTGACTCTTGAAGATAATTATGTAACTATATGGTTTTTACAGTATGACCGTGTGGTTGTGAAAACCTTTTATCTGATGCTCCTTTTATCCAGGGTATAGATAGATGAGTAAAAAATAAGGATAAAAATAAATAATGGGGAAGGGGGTAAGGGGTTAAAAAAAATGGATAGATTGAAATACTAGTGGTCAGTGAGAGGGAGGGATAAGGGATATGGGATGTATCATTTTTTTCTTTTTCTGGAGTGATGTAAACGGTCTAAAAATGATCATGGAGATGTATACACAACTATGTGATCATACTGTGAGCCAATGATTGTACACTATAGATGGACTGTATATGTGTGAAGATTTCTCAATTAAAATATTTTTTTAAAAAACCTTTAGGAAAAAAAAATCTGTTCTAAGGAAGCAGCTGATAGAGAACTAAATTCTTTATTTTAGATTTCTTATTTAACTTATGAAAAAAGTGAGAATGAAAACTTTTAATCTTTGTTCAAAATATCTCCTTCTTTGATGTTACCTATTACCTAAAAATTAGACGACTTGGTTATCTTAAAGACATGTCTTGTTGCCTCCTGAAAGGAGACAGGTAGGTAATGTAAGGCCAGTTACCCAGCATACCTAGTTGGTAGTCTGTTTAAAAAGCAAAACTCAATTATGAATTTCAGCCTCTTAAGAATGTCCTAGGATTATAAAGATGGACAAATACATGGGAATGAAAATCAGAAATTGATTTAAAAGAAGGAAAAGAGGAGGGGAGGGGAGAGATTCTGAAGAAAAAGTAGAGAGAATTTAAATATTCCTGTCTGCACATATTCCCAGAAGATTACTCTTTTACTCCCATGAGTAATCAATTACAGTCTTAAGATGAAAGTGAGGAAAGACATCTGGTTTTCCTCAGAATCCTATAATCTTCAAAAACTTTTTGAAATAAAGATGCACAAATAAAGATCTACCATCAAAAGCAAAAGTTAATAACCAATGAAGGGAAGGAAGTAAGAAATCTGAAAAGAGGTCGTATTTGATGATGTCAATCAACCTTCACTGATACTGGCTGGAAGCATCCAAGGTTTGAAGGACTTCAAAAGGAGCCCCCAAATATTTGCAAGCCCCCTTCAGGGAATGGTGAGAACGGGGAGAAATTCAACTCCCCCCAAGTTGAATTCTTGATATTCTCACAAGCAGTGTGGACAACCAAAGCTATAAGCTGAGCCCTCAGTCTTCGGGTTTGTTCATACGAAACTTAACCCCACAAAGGATAGGTCAAGTCTACTTAAAATTTAGGCCTAAGAGTC
>PVIY010049870.1:0-16508 GCA_004026745.1 Myrmecophaga tridactyla
ATATGGTGTGTGACTATATCCCAATACAATTGCACGACAAATCTTATCATCTTCTTGACATGCTCACTTTTTACATAAAATTGGAGGGTGCTAGTCAAACCAGCTGCTCCTGTAAGAGAAAGGGAGGATGTGAGATGAAGATAAAACAGGAAGAGTAGACGTGGGTGCCAAGCCCAGTATAGCCAAATGAACTGAGTCATGTCACTTACCTGGGATGTTCATGGCTGGGGAAGAGGCTCCCCCCACTGTGGGGTTTATAACCACCAAAGGGATGCTCTCTAAAAGACCCTTGTTGAGACTCCACACTCCTCCTGAACTGGTGTGAATTTGTGGGTCTGTCACGTTACTGAACACCTGGACCCCTGTGATCTCCAGGCCATTACCAACTCAAAAACTGCTCCTTGGGAACTGGACTCAACATCTAAAAAAAATTATATTTACAAGGACCCTCCACCCCTAATACACACACACACACACACACTACAGGGCAGCCCATACAATAGGAGAAGTCCTGGATGGAGTTGATTTGGTGGGCTGCCATGAAGGTGACCCACCCAGACACCCATTCCTTATCACCAGCCCCCAAACTGGCAGAGATCTAAGTGAGGGACACATACCTCTACCCAGACACCCTCAAAGACCCTCTACTGGAAATGGAGAGAACTTGAGATACCTAATGACTGTCCAATTCATTGCAACAGCTCAAAGGGACCTTACGAGATCTGGGAACAAAACCCATGAGAATGGCCACTGGAAACCACATTCCACCCCATTCATTTTCCCAGAACCTTTCAGAAAGTCCACACTGTCCATGATGGGCAGTAATTAACATGGAGAGAGAGAGACAGAGAGACAGAGAGAGAAAGATATTGAAAACAAAAGTGTTAAAGCAGAGCACAGGTCTTGGCTTTGAGAAAGCTCTCCTCCAGAGGCTGCTGTTCTACCCCTGACTGGCTCTAGGATTTATACTTCTGGGACATATATATATATATATATATATATATATATATATATATATATATATGGTGTGAGTGTGTGTAATTCAAACCCAACTCCAACCCAGGGGCCCTTAAGCCATATGGCCATTGCCATGCAAGTCCTTAACCACATGATATTAATCTGAGTTTCTCTTGAAGAAGAAATCTATAAATATAAACAGGGTACAAAGAACATCCCCCCTCCCCTTTCAATGTATACAATGAAATAGAAATATAAAAAACAGAGAGGGGGGGAGGAAACAAACAAAAAACATTTAAATTAAAACAAAGGTGCATAATTTGACCCAATTGGAAATCCAAAATCTTCTAAAATAATTTGTAAAACAAAAGGATAAAAAGGTGCTGACTGGTTTTCGTGCTTCTCCAATACAGGCTCTATCCTAACTCTAATTGGTACATCTGCTAAAATGCACCAATTCTGAAACCTTCAGGGACATATTCAATATTAGGGGTCAAGTTACAGTTAGACCTGGAGATACCACAAAATGTAAGCATATTATCCCCTAGATTCTCTAACATGTAAATCTAAAACAGAGGAAAAATAAGTAGTCTCACTCTAACCATGAAATTATGGTCTTACCTAAATATCCTATAGTCTCAACATTCATTGCCCTAAGTTTTCCCATAAGGGACATGGACGCTCTGACCCGATAAGTAATTAATAAAAATAAGTCTTTGACACTTAAAAATTGACTTGACAGGGGGTTGCGAGGGTAGTTTAGTGGTAGAATTCCCACCTGCCAAGCAGGAGACCCGGGTCCGATTCCCGGCCAATGCACTTCCCTAAAACAAACAAAAAAAAATGAACAAAAGAAAAACCAAACAAAAATTAAAATTCAACAAATGGTCTGCAATAAGGGGATACTCACATGGAAAAAGAATGAAATGTGATCCCTGCCATACAGCATACAAAGAAAAAAAATTGGTTTGACTAAAGGAGGCCCCAGGGACGCCACATACCCTATTGTGGGATCCACAAGAAGATGCTGCCCTTTCTCTTCCTGCTCCTAAAATGTGTTAAGTGTCTCCTGGTATAAAGGTCTGCTGATGAGTCCTAATCCTCTTCTGACATCTTACAAGAAATAGAGATTGTTGCCCCAACACCAGAAGCCAGAAGAGAAAACACAAGGAGAGAGAAATCACCATGTGACCAGAGGCTGAGATGTAAGCCAAGGAACCCCAAGGATCCCCAGCAGCCATCACCAGAATGCTACAGACTTTGGGGAGAAAGCACAGCCTTGACAATGCCTTGACTTTGAACTTTTAACCTGTGAAACCATAAGCCAACCCAATGTGTGGTATTTGTCATAGCGGCTCTGGCAAACCAAAACAACTTGTATCAAAGGTGTGTGGCATCTGTGCTGAAATGAACTTCAATCAAAATCTTACATATTTAAGTGCTAGCTTTGTTAAATATCACAGACAGATCATTCATGGGTAAACAAAACAGGTTTTCTTTATGATATATGAGCATTTTCATCTGTCTACTTGGGTTTAGGTCTGATTTCTTTGAAAGCAAGAGGGGGACCAGATGAGCCCTCCAACTGGCTCTAATGCTTTCATGAGCTGCTAAAAGGGCTGCTCTGATTAGAAGCCAACTTAGGAATAAAGGCACTGAAGAATGCTGATTGAAAGTCATGGAGAGGGTAAGGTGAAGATATGATGTAAAAGACATTCTCACCTGAGAAAAATGGGGAGAGGCCTTCTGATAAGAAAAGGAGCTTAGAGAAAAAATGAGGAAAAGAATCAAGGAGTTAAAGACAATATTCTCATGCCCCCACTCTGCATCTGCTGGATAGAAACTTGAGTAAGTGAATGGGGGTGTAGGAGGGCTGGATGTGGGTGTTGTAAGGAAAGGGAGACTAGAAAAATCGGTGAGGTTCTGAAGAATCTGAAACCTTTCTGACTAGTGCCCTCAATAAGATCCAAAGTTGCTGTTCCAAATGGTGCCACTTTCAACATGGCACAGGTGTGATGGGAGGTACCTACTGAGATGGGATTGAGATACCATCAGCTTCCATGGAGTATGTCTAGGGGATCTGACGTACTGGAGGCTAGGAAGTGGGGGTTACGTTAAGCTGTCTTTGGCCAATGGGAGCCGTTTAAGTTGGTGCCTAGTTATTTTGCTACAGCTCCTGTAGCTTTGATAACTTGGTTGTTTCCTAATATGACATGATGCTGAGGCTCATTTTGTCTGTTACTAGTTTCAGATGTGAGAATAGCTCCTTTTCGAAGGGGCCCTGGTAATTTTTATAAAAGCCTTTTCAGTGGAAAGATATAGGAAATCTTCTAATATGTTGCATATCAAGTATATAATAATTTCATACTGATACATCCAATTCAAATTTAGGTCCAGAGAATTTTACCTAATGTCTTCTGTCTTACACTTGTATCCCTCTTACAGACTAGTCTCAAAACAGCAACACCATCAAGTAAATGATTCCTGGAGACAAGTTGAAGACATTTGTTGCAGTTTCCCCCCAAATATCTTTAATCCACTCTCCCTTGTGGTGGATGTGAGACTTTGCAGGATGTATGTGCTCTCCTGAAGTGTGGAGAATTGATGCTTTCTGGGAGAACCTTTGACCATTGGCAGCTGGGAGTCAGTGGATGCATTCCCCCCTTTCTCTCCTGGATGGGCCATGCTGCACAGCCTTTGTTTATACAGCTCTCAGGAGAGAGACCAGCAAGAGAGGGCAATCAGTCATGGTTGATGCTTCATATATATCTCCCTTCTTCCCTGCCTCATTCCACTTCACTCCTGATTCCTTGGATCAGTCAGTAGCACATTAACCTTTGCCCCTCAGGTTCTGCCTTCTGGAAGAATCCAAATTACAGTATTTTTCAAAGAATATGTGCATTCTAAAATGCTTGTCCCATTTTCCACTGTCAACAGGATAATAGAGTGTCTCTTTCTCTAAAGCCCTCAGTATGATCAAACCATATGATCTTTGTCAATCAGATAAGTAAAAATAATCTTGTTGTTTAAACTTGCATTTCTTTTTTTAAAAATGTTTTTAATAATAAAACAACATACAAGCACAAACATTCTTAACATACAAACATTCTATACATGGTATACAATAATGGCTCACAAAATCATCACGTAGTTGTATATTCATCACCATGATCATTTTTTAGAACATTTGCATCACTCCAGGAACAGAAATAAAAAGAAAAAAGAAAAAAACAATACATACCATACCCCTTACTCCTCCCTCTCATTGGCCACCAGTATTTCCATCTACCCAATGTATTTTAAACTTTGTTCCCCTATATATTTGTTTATTTTTATTCATATTTTTTACTCATCTGTCCATATCATAGATAAAGGCAGCATCAGACACAAGGTTTCCACAATCACACAATCACATTGTAAATGCTATATCTTCATATAATCATCTTCAAGAAACAAGGCTACTGGAACACAGCTCTACAGTTTCAGGTACTTCCCTTTAGCCTCTTAAATACACCATAGACTGAAAAAGGATATCAATATAATGCATATGAATAACCTCCAGGATAACCTCTTGATTCTGTTTGAAACCTCTCAGCCACTAATACTTTATTTTTTTCTCATTTCTTTCTTCACCTTTTTGGTCAAGAAGGTTTTCTCAATCCCTTGATGCCAGGTCCTGGGAGATTTACACCCCTGGGAGTTAGGTCTCATGTAGGGGGGAGGGCAGTGGGTTCATTTGCCATGTCACCTTAGAGAGAGGGGCCACATCTGAGCAACAAAAGAGGTTCTCTGGGGGTGACTCTTAGGCCTAATTTTAAGTTGGCTTAGCCTATCCTTTGCAGGAATTAGTTTCATAGGGGGCAAACCCCAAGATCGGGGGCTCGGCTTATTGATTTGGTTGTCCCCACTGCTTGTGAGAGTATCAGAAATTCTCCAAATGGGGAAGTTGAAGCCATATTACCCTTTTCTCCCCATACCCCTAAGGGACCCTGCAAATACTTCTCTGCTCACTGTCCAAATCACGCTGGGATTTATTGGGGCACCACACTAACTTGGATAAACCAACAAAATCTCATGCCCTATTCAAGATTCCCTGTACTTATGGTGTTCAATTAAACTAACCATACAAGTTAAATTAGGAAATGTGCTACCCAAAATATAAATTTTGCACCAAATAAACATCTCTCCCTTTAGTTTCACACAGAAGTTGAATGAACTTGCATTTCTTAAGTTAGAATGGGCAAGCCCAAATAGCCTTAAAGAGTGGGAGAGAGATCAAAGGTGATGGTGGGGTTATACAGAGAAGGTCATCGGGCTTAGCAAATGAGTATGAGTGCTGAATCATTATATTGATATTTCTTTTAGTCTCCAGAACCTTAGAGCAGCCAGAAATAAAAACCAAAAATTGTGGAATTGTAACCCATACCAAACTCTGAAATCGGTTCTATAACTAATCATTGCGATGTACTTTGAAATTTTTTACTTTTTTGTACAGATGTTATATTTCAATATTAAAAAAAACTTTTTAAAAAGTTGCATTTCTTCAGTTATGAAACAAATTGAGTATCTCCTCAGATGTTTATTGTTCACCTTATAGCTAACCTTTTCTCATCCCATTTTCTTATGGGACTATTTGGGCTTTTTTTACTGATTTGAGAGAGCTGTTTGTACCAAAGGAATTTATTAAGGCAATTATGTTACCGCCTGTCATATGGAATGCAGATATATTTTCTCAGCTGGCATTTTGTCTTCAGCTCTACAGAAGATTTTAATTTTCACTGATGTAAACTTATCAGTCATTTCCTTTATGGCTTTTTCTTTTGCCTCAGGCTTAAAAAGGACTTCCTGTCTTCCTCTCCAATATTATAAGTTTATTCCTCTATGTTTTCTTTTAATCCTTTTAGGGTTTTACTTTTTACATTTGAATCAGTGATATATCTATGTATTATTTTTGTGTAAACCATTCTGTGACTTTCTGCAATGAGAAACACAAAGTCCAAAATATATTAAACAAAAATCTGCCTAAAGCTAAGAGAACTCATAGTCCTGGGTATAAGTAAATTTCAAGCCTGCAGTACCAGAAAAACATCAGTGACATTTTTCCTGGAAATGTATTCTAATGAAACACCTTTTAAAATATGAGAAGCTGTATACATGGACACTTTTATTTATGCCTTATTTATAATAAAAACAATTAGAAATAAGCCAAGTGTGTAATAAGAATTCATTCATTATTTTAACTTGAAATATCTTTCCTTTAAAATTGTAAATGCCAAAACTATATACAAAAATTTTTTTAAATAAATAAAAATTAAAAACTGTATACAGCCCTAAAATATATATATTAATCACTATTAAGTAAAAAAGGAAGCTATAACATTGCATTTCTTCGATGACTGCACTATATAAAAAGTAAAATGCAAGACCTGGTTATAGGAGGTAGCTTCCCAAACTTTACACCCAAAGCACAAGCAACAGAAGAAAAAATAGGTAAATGGGAACTCCTCAAAATCAAATGCTTATATATATATATATAATGTGGTATTTACAGATAAAAACAAAGCTGATCAGGTCAGGGTTAAAGTAATTCAGAATATTTTAGAACCTCACCTACTGTTTGAGACCAAAGGAAGAAAGGTTTATTTGGTCTGGAAATCAAATTTTCTGTAGCACAGAATCTAACACAACCTATCTGTATAGCTCATTTGAACAATTGAAACACAGGGAGCCCAGAATAAGAAACAGGCCCTTTAATCCTGTATAGCTTAATGTAATGCCTGGATACATCCTAGAATATATTAAGCAGATAATAAAAAAAGTATTGGCAAAGTCCCTTAAGGAATAGGAGAAAAAATATGGGATTATTAAACTTTACCATCAGGGAATCCCCTGATACTGTGTCAAACATTAGGGACACCCAAATCAATAGGCCAAGCCCTTGATCTTGAGGCTTATTCTTGTGAAGCTTATGTAGGTAGCAGAGAAGCTTAGCCTATCTACAGCATACCTAAAAGTTACTTCTGAAGGACCTCTTTTGTTGTTCAGGTGTGGCCTCACTCTCTCTGTGAGTGAGTGATTTCACTCTGCAAGTGAAATCATTGCCCTCCCCGCTGCATGGGACATGACATCCAGAGGTGAAACTTTCCCTGGTGGTGTGGGAGATGTCTCCCAGGGATGAATCCAGCCCTGGCACCATGGGATCAACAATTCCATCCTGACCAAAGGGAAAAGAAGTGTAACTAATAAAGTATCAGTGGCAGAGAATGTTCAAATAGAGTCAAGAGGCTACTCTGGAGGTTGCTCTTATGCAAGCTTCAGTTAGACATTGCTACCTATCATAAACTGCCAACCCCCAAACAAAGCCATTCCAGCCAATCCTAAGGAACACCTAGGGCAATATGTAAGATTCCACAAAGGTTCCATGCACTAGAGCAACTTTTCAAAGACCTACAACCTCCAGATGGGTCCCTGGACTAGTTAAGTCTTGAAACCTAGAAGGCCCAGTCTCTCCAGAACATCAGCCCCTTCCAACATGAAAAAGTTAGAATGGCCATAGCCCAAACACCCCTAAAGAGAGAGATAAAAATATCAAACGTGATGGTGGAGTTATAAAGAGTAGATAGGATTTAGCAAATGAATATGATTGCTGAACCATTAAACTGATATCTCTCTTAGTCTCCAGTATCTTAGAGCAGCTAGAAATAAAAACCTAAAATTGTGGAATTGTAACCCATACCAAACTTTGAAATCTGTTCTACAAGTAATTGTGGTGCTGTGCTTTGAAATTTATTGCTTTTTATATATATGTTATTTTTCACAAAAAAGAAAAAAAAGTCAATTCTGATTAAAAAAAAATTTATTCCTTCCAGCCTCCTACATTCTGGAGGACCTAGAAGGAAAAATCTGAGAGGATGGTATGGTAGCCCATGACAAACTCTGGGATCTGTCCTGTAACTACTTGTTGAAGAGTGCTTTGAAAACTATTGCTTTTTTCTTCCTGTGCTTTGTATATATGTTATATTATACAATAAAAAGGTTTTAAAAAATCAAATGCTTCTGTGCCTCAAAAGATTTTGTCAAAAATGTGAAGAGGCAGCCAACTCAATGGGAGAATATATTTGGAAATCACTTATTATTGGATAATGGTTTGATATTCTCTTTATATGAAGAAATCATACAACTCAACGCCAAAGAACAAACAACCCAATTATAAAATGGGCTGAAGGCATGAATAGACCTTTTTTCTAAAGAGCAAATACAAATGCCTCAAAAGCCATGAGGAGATGCTCATCCTTATTAGCTCTAAAGGAAATGCACATCAAGACTACAAAGAGACACCAACTCACACCTGTAAGAATGACTGCTATTAAACAAACAGGAAAACACAAATGTTGGAGAGGATGTGGGGAAACTGGGACACTTATGCATTGCTGGTGTAAATGTATAATGGTACAGCCGCTATGGAAGACAGTCTGGTGATTCCTCAGGAAACTAAATATAGAGTTGCCCTATGACCAGGCAAACCACTACCCAATATATACCCAGAAGAGCTGAAAGCAGTAACACAAACAGATGTTTGCACACTGATGTTCATAACAGCATTATTCACAATTACTAAAAGATGGAAACAATCCTAGTGCCCATCAACAGACAATTGGATAAACAAATGTGGTATATACATATGATGGAACAGTATACAGCAGTAAGATGAAATGAGGTTCTGAAGCATATGAAAATATAGATGGGCCTTGAGGATATACTGCTGAGGGAAATAAGCCAGACATAAAAGGATATCTTGGCATTGTGGGAGAGGACTCCCAAGGATGAGCCTGGCCCTGGCACCATGGGATCAACAATGCCATCCTGACCAAAAGGGGGAAAAGAAATGTAACAAAATAAGGTATCAGTTGCTAAGAGAGTTCAAATAGGCTAACTTCAGCTAGATATTGCTAATTACCAGGGTTTGCCAAAACCCAAACAAAACCACTCTTGTCAACTGTAAAGAATACCTAGGGCTTTATCTGAGATTCTACAAAAGTTTCACTCACTAAAATTACTTTCCAGAAACCTACAACTTTCAGATGGTTCTTAGGCCCGATTAGTCTAAAATCCAGAGGGGCCAGTCTCTCCAAGAACATCGACTAGGTCCATCCCCCATCCCATAGTATGGACAGCCCCTTCTAACATGAAAAAGTTAGAGTGGGTACAGCCCCAATACCCCTAGAGATTGGGAAAAGACTCAAAGGAGAGGGAGGAGTCATGACAGAGAAGACAGAATTTAACAAATGAGTGTAATTGCTGAATCATTATACTGATATTTCTTTCAGTCTCCAGTGTCCTGGAGAAGCTAGAAGGAAAAACCTAAAGCTGTGAAACTGTAACCCACACTGGACTCTGAAATCTGTTTTATATCAACTTGTTACAATGTACTGGAGTGGGGACCAGAGTACCGAGGGTCTGGCCAAGACCAGCCACTGTCCTGGCATTTCAGGGGCAGGGGCTGAATACATTCATGCTCTGGGATGGTGAGGGTGGCTATAAATGGATGAGAAACTATGGATCTGCCCATGAGACCTGAGCTAGGTCTGGGGAAGCTGCTGAATAACAGATAGGAGTAGCTGTGGGGCCTGACTGGCTGTTCAGTTTTATATAAATGTGGGCATATATATACCCACACATTCCACACACCAAGTCAAGGAAAACTTGGACATAGTCTACACTGAGAGTTCCTAACCCTTGGGATTCAAATGTCAGTGCTCCTTGAAGGACCGACAAGGGTTGACAACTTTTATGTTGGAGAAATAGTTAAAAATAAATTCTGTTTACCCTAAAAAAAATCCTTTACACAATTATGGGAAAGAATTAGACCATTTTATAATTGAATAAGCATTAGACCAGACTACAACCATGCATCCCAGGCAAGGTGCTGGAGATTGTAAAGGCAGAAAGAAATCTCACTCTTTGTACAGACAGGCAGATACTACAACCCATTACATACACAGCCTTTAGCCAAAGGAAAAATAAAACTTCTTATATTCTCATGAGAACTTAAGAAGTCACAACATGGAGCCAGTGTCTAGACTAAACTTTCAGAGAGCCAGGGAAACAAGGCATCATCCTCTTTGACGTTCACATTTCAGAGATATGGATGCGAGGCCTCAATCTGTTTTCCGCTACTGATTGTATGCCATTTCTCTATGGTAAAATCAGATATGGTTTCCATAATGAGGAGGAGAAATTCCCAAAGGACGATGTCCTTCTGAAGCTCAGGCATTCCTGAGAGGCAAAACTGGCAGGAGATTTATTTAGCTTTCAAAAGGTTTGCACACATCTCAAAGTGACAGAGAAAGGATTTAGAATTACAAATTTTCCAAAGGAAATGCTCAAAGTAAAGTGGAGGGGTGAAATGTTCTCGTTTCCTTTTGACACCAGGAAAAAAAAAATTAGTTTTTTTAGATTTGTATTTACCTTACAGTGGAGACTGCTACTCTTCAGCCATGATCTGTTTTCTCTTTCTTTTACAGCAGCAGAATGGATGTTGATTGCAAAGCTGCTGAGCGAGAGACCACATTTCCCAGTCTCTCCTGTGGCTGGATGTGGTTCCCTTACTAAGTTCAGGCTGATGGAAAACTCGAGCCAAAATGTGCAACCTCTAAGTTGTCTCCCATCCAGAGATTAAATGATCTGCCCTGGAGTGCTTTCTTTTCTCATTCCCACACGGACACCAACGTGTCCATGATCCAACGGGGATGTCCACCCGAGAAGATGAGGCAAGATGGAAGGAACCTGGGTTCCTTAATGGGTGCATGGAGAAGAGCTGCCATACCAACTGGTCTACTCTTTGTGGGATAAGTGGGAGAGGAACAGCTTCTTTTCTCAAGTCTTAGAACTTTGAGCTTTTCTTGCTTGGCCCCCCAAACAGTTGGCCATTACTCTGAACAATAAAGGACATGAATGTATATATTAACGCTAATATATATCAATGCCCTGTATTATATATATTTTGCCTATTTTGCACGTGTGTATATTTACATGCACACTCGGTGTGTATATATATATTAAACTCTTGCCTTCTAATTTCTTCACCAGTTCATTAAAGGAAAACATTTAATAACAAAGTGTAGGAAGGGGATTATCTCAGAACAAAAAGTGTCAATTTAGTTTCATGAAAACTCAATGCATGCCCTTATGTTTCTCATTTTGCAACTAGCTAGAAAGTGATTCATCATGGATCAGCTTCAGAAGGGCATTGTCCTTTGGGAATTTCTCCTCCTCATTATGGAAAGCATATCTGAATTTACCATAGAGAAATGGCATACAATCAGTAGCAGAAAATAGATTGCCCAAATGTTCTATAATGAAGCGGCAAAGGGAAAAATTTCTTTAATATGTTTACTCATTCATTCATTCATTTAGCTGTCATAAATGAAATATTTACTCTGTCAGGAACTGTGCTCCTTATTAGGATTACAGAGAAGAACAAGGGATCATTTTTGTCATCAAGGAGTTCACATTCTCATGATTTGCAACACAGTTTGATAAGCACCAAAAGAGATACTTGCACAGACTTTTAATATGGGAGTACAGGGAATCAGATTGGGAGACAGGGAATTCTGGAAACTTCCAGGACGAGGTGACACTTGAATCTGAAATTGAAGCCAGAAGTGTCATTGGTAGAGGCGTAGCCAGCACAAAAGGAGCTAACACATGTCTTACATATGGGAAGAGATTTCTTCTATTAATTCATAGATACCATGCACAGCATTACATGTTCATATTAGGAAGATTTTTGAACAATTAGCTCATTTAAAAAAAAAAAGAAAAAGTAGCTATGTTTTTTTCTTGTTGCTATATATTCAGATTTTTATCAAATTTTGTATGTTTTATGATGGTCTGAATTTGTATGTACCCCAGAAAATCACGTTTTTAAAGCTAATCTATTTCCATGGGTATAACCTAATTGCCAGTAAGATCTTATAGTAAGTAGGATCTTAAGTTAAAATGTGACCCACTCATTCAAGGTGGGTCATAATCCTCTTACTAGAGTCCTATGTAAGAGAATGAAATTCAGAGACACAGAGAGAGGAAGCCACAGAAGCTGAGAGAAAGTTATAGAACCAAGAAGCTGAAAGCAACAAAACTTGGACTAGAAGGGAGAGACAAGCAGATGCCACCACATACCTTGCCATTTGGCAGAAGAGTCCAGGATCACCGGCAGCCTATCTTTGGGAAGAAAGCATCACCTGATGATGCCTCAGTCTGGACATTTTTCTCAGCCTCAAAACTTTAAGGTTGCAAACTAATAAATCCACATTGTAAAAGCCACCCCATTTCTGGTACATTGCTTTCAGCAGCCTAGCAGACTAAAGCAAGTTTGAATAAAATAACCTCAGAGAAAAGCAGACAGTGTCATCTACAATCAAGACACAATGCGCCAAATGATTTGCCCTTAGGGTAAAACCAATTTTCTCTCAAACACATTCTGAACTAAATGAAGACAACAAAAGGATCCTAACAAAATGGGGAATTTTTTCAGTGTTGCTTGTACAGATGGTGAAGGTTACTTTTTCAAGCCAAACATTTAAAATTCATTTTTAAAGACTCTTGCCCTGAGCTCACTCAGTACATCTTCAAATAAAGGTTTCTTCCTGAAGAAGTCCCAAGCAACAGAATTACATATTCATTTTTGAATGGGTCTTGCTATAGAGCAGGAAATCAGGCAAACACCTATATAAATAATTCATAGTGAGGACCTAACTCCAGGTCAGAAGACATCAGAATTTCAAGGCAAATCTTATCAGGAACCTGGAGTGCCAATTCATTTTCTACCTAGTAGATATAAGAAAGAATTCAAATGAGTATTCATAATTTTGGAAGCTGTTCATTTTTAGGAAAGATTTGATAATATCCTTTCAGACCCAGCCATGCCCCTCCTGCATGTATAAAAAACATCTGCTCCCTGTCTGGGGTGATGTGTACATTTGGCTGTACTTTATCCAATCAAAGCCTAAGCCTGATAGACTTAATGTCCCAAGAGATGAGGTACAACTTGGCCGCTGCGGGCCAGCTAGAATAAGAAAGGAGGCCAGAAATAACACTGTGTATGTCAGGAATCTCTTGGGGGCAAGCAACTGAAACTCATTTGAACTAGCTCAGGTATAGAAGGGATTTATGGAAGGAATTCACCATGCAGTCTCTCAGACACTCAAGGAGAGGGAACCCTTGGAGCTGGCCATATGGGAATGGAGCTAGAGGTTCAAGAGGCAAGGCCCAGCTGCTCTGTTCACCTAGCACACATGCTCTGCTGCTGCTGCTTCTCCAGGGTCTGGAGCATTCTCCTGCCATAACAAAAATACAGCTTTATAATTGAGTTTAACTCATGTAACGTAAAATTCACTTTTTTAAGTATATGACTCAGTGTTTTTTACTATAGTCACAGTGTTGTACAACCATCACCCACTATCTAATTTCAGGACATTTCATTAGCCCCAAAAGAAACCCTCTATCTGTTACCATTATTCAGTCACTCCCCATTTCCCCTCTTTCCCCAGCCCCAGGCAATCACAAATCTATTTGTTGTCATTATCAATTTTCTATTCTTGATATTATGTATAAATGGAGTAATACAACACATGACCTTCTGCGACTTGCTTCTTTCACCTAGCATGATGTATTGAAGGTCCATCCATGTTGTAGCATGAATCAGTACCTCATTCTTTTTATTCCATTGTATGGATATATCAATTTTGTTTATCCATTCATCTGTTGGTGGATACATGAGTGGTTTCCACTATTAGGCATTGTGAATAATGCTGTCATGAACATTGGTGGAGAGGTATCTCTTTGCGGAATTGCTCCTCATTGTGGTTTTGATTTGCATTTCCCTGACGGCTAATGATGTTGAGCATCTTTTCATGTGCTTATGGGCCATTTGTACATCTTCATTGGGGAAATGTGTATTCAGATCTTTGACCCATTTTTAATTGGGTTGTCTTCTTATTCCTGAGTTGTAAGACTTCTTTATATATCCTACATACAAGACTCTGATTAAATATATGATTTGCAAAAAAATTTCCTATTCCATGGGTTATTTTTTCTTTTTTGGTGCATGGACCAGGAATCAAACCTGGTCTCTTGCATGGCAGGCAACCACAGCCTTATTTTTTTTACATGGGCAGGCACCGGGAATCGAACCTGGGTCCTCTGGCATGGCAGGCAAGCATTCTTGCCTGCTGAGCCACCGTGGCCCACAGCCTTATTTTTTCACTTTCTTGATTGTGTCCTTTCAAGCATAAAAGTTTTTTGTTTGATTAAGTCCAATGTATCTATTTTTTTATTTTGTTGTTTGTGCTTTTGGTTTTATACCTAAGAAACCCTTGCCTAATCTATGGCAGCAGATTTATGCCTAGGTCCTTTTCTAAGTATTTAATATTAAATTTATGCTTACATTTAGGTCTTTGATCCATTTTGAGGGGTTTTTTTTGTATGGTATGAGGTAGAGGCCCAAACTTCTTCTTTTGCATGTGGATATCTAGGTGTCTCAGCACCGTTTGTTGTAATGAGTATTCTTTCCTATTAAGTTGCCTTCATGCTCTTGTTGAAAATCAATTGACTCTAAGAGTAAGGTTTTATTTTCTGCACTCTCAATTTAATTCCATTGACTTATATATCTATCCTTATGTGAATACCACCCTGTCTTGATTAGTGTTGATTTACAGTAAGTTTTGAAATTGGAAAGTATGAGTCCTCCAATTTTGTTCTTCTTTTTCGGCATTGTTTTAGCCTCTCTGGGTCATTTATAATTCCAATGTGAATTTTAGAATCATCTTGTCAATTTCACAAGAAATCACTTGGGTTTTTCATACGGATTGCCTTGAATTTTTAGATCAATTTTTTTGGGGGGATGCGAGTTTGAAAGTACCCCAGAAAAGCCATGTTTTATTCCTGATTCAATCTCATCAGGGCAGCTGTTTATTTTAGTCCTGGTTCAATACTGTAGGGTGGGAAACTTTTGATTAGATTTTCTCCACAGAGATATAGCATGCCCAGTTGTGGGTGTGGCCTATTGATTAGATGGAGATGTGACTCCACCCATTCCAGGTATTTCTTGATTTGTTTACTGGAGTCCTTTAAAAGGAAACATTTTGGAGAAAAGACCAAAGCCACAGAGTTGACAGAGCCCAGAGCTGACACAGATGCCTGGATGTTTGGAGATACTTGGAACCCTGCAGATGCTTCCCTGAGATGTTAAGCAAGTCAGAACCTGGAGAAAGCCGAGGGAAGCCAAGAGATGAAGGCCATCCCTGAGAAGCAAAGTGAGGGACCTCCAAAGGAACAGAAGCTAAGAGCAATGGAGCCCAGGAGTGATCAGTAGATGCCAGCTATGTGACTACCCAGCTGACAGAGGTGTTCCTGACCCATTGGCCTTCCTTGAATTAAGGTATCTTTCCCTGGATGTCTTAGTTTGGATAATTTTATAGGCTTAGAACTGTAAACTTGTAATGTATTAAACTTCCCTTTTGAAAACCATTCCAGTTTGGTAGATTGCAGTCCAGCAGCTTGCAAACTAACACAGGGGGCATTGCCATTTTAACAATATTTAATCGTCTGATCCATGAACATGGATATTTTTCCAGTTTTACATCTTCTTTGATTTATTCCAATATTTCAATGTACAATTCATACATTTCCTTGGTTAAATTTATTTTTAAGTGTGGCAGATTGAGTTAGATACCTCCCTCCCAAAACCTCTTTTTTTTTCTTTTTTATTAAAAAAATTTTGTTAGAGAATTTGTACATTTACAGAAAAATCATGCATAAAAACAGAATTCACATATACAAACCTATTATTAACATCTTGCATTAATGTGTTAAATTTGTTACAAAAGATGAAAGAATATTTAAATAATTATACTATTAACAAGACTCCACAGTTCACCTTAGAGTTCACTGTATTTACAGTCCTATGGATTTTTTTTTAGATTTTTATTCTAGTAACATGAAGAACACCAAATTTCTCCTTTTAACCACATTCAAATGTCTTTTTAAAATTTATTTATTAATTAAAAAATTAAGAAACCTAATAAAACATCAACATACATAATCAGTAATTCACAATATCATCACTTAGTTGCATATTCATCATTTCTTAGAACACTTGCATCAATTCAGAAAAATAAATAAAAAGACAATAGAAAAAGAAATAAAACAAACACAGGAAAGAAAAAAAAAAAGATTATACCTACCATACCCCTTACCCCTCTCTTTCATTGATCACTAGCATTTCAAACTAAATTTATTTTAGCATTTGTTCCCCCTATTATTTATTTTTATTCTATATGTTCTACTCCTTTGTTGACAAGGTAGATAAAAGGAGCATCAGACACAAGGTTTTCACAATCACACAGTCACATTGTGAAAGCTATATCATTATACAATCATCATCAAGAAACATGGCTACTGGAACACAGCTCTACATTTTCAGGCAGTTCCCTCCAGCCTCTCCATTACATCTTGAATAACAAGATGATATCTACTTGATGCATAAGAAT
>PVIY010049871.1:0-16465 GCA_004026745.1 Myrmecophaga tridactyla
CCCCCGGTCTCATCCGTCCACCCCTCACCGCGCCTAGCCCCCACCCCCCACCCCCACCCCCACCCCGCGGGCCGGCCGCGGGCGCTCCCTTCCTTCGCCGCGGGGTCACCCCGGGACAGGCGCCCTCCCTCCGCCCGCCCCGCGGTGGGAGCCAAACCTCCGGCGGCAGCGGCTGCTAAGCTCCGAGCCAGTGCCAGGTCTTGGCCGGCCTTGGCGAGCGCGGAGCCGGGCGGCCGCGACCACCGCGGAGCCGAAGGGCCGCGAACTTCCCCCGCAGTGACGCGACCGCGCCGAGGCCAGGGCGCCCCGGAGGAGGAGGCGGAGGCGGAGGCGGACAGCCGGGTGTGAGCGGACTGCTAGGGGCGCGTTTGATCCTGCGAACTAAGATCGCACTGTTGCTCCGAGGTTCCCGGGGGGTTCTTGCCTCTGAGTCCTGCGCGGTCTTTCCCGGCTGGCCGGACTCGATCCTCGCTGAGCGTGGGCGGCCACCGCGGCGCGCGGCGCTGGGCCTGGCACCGAGCCGGGCAAACCCGGAGGGCGGGACCGACCGCCCCAGGAACCTGAACCTCCCGGGATCCAAGTCTCCAGTGCCCCCTCCTTTTCTTTTTTAGGTAAACGTTATGGAAAAACCTACATTCTTCTGGCCCAAACCCCCGCCTTTGTTGTAATGTAAATTGTATCGGAGTGACTTTGGAATGTAGTGTCCTGATCAGGTTCCCTAGAAGTAGAATCTTTTGACCAAGATTCTTGTTGCAGCCATTTTTGTGGGGAGTGCTTTCAGGAGAAAAGCACTAAAGGAAGCGAGATATGGCAAGGAGAAAAGCTGAGCGCGAATGTCCCAACTGGAGACTGGCCTTAGTCTATTCCACAGGGAGTCCGAATTGCACCACAGGGTAAGTCTTAAAGTAGACCTGAGAGCTCCTGTCACTTAGCCAATGGCAGTTCTCCAAAGAAGGGGACATCTATTAGCCTTTAGCAGCCAACACCACAGCAACCCAGGAGAAATACAGCAACCCAGAAATGGCGATTTACGTGGGGAACCAACTATACCCATTACACCCAGTGGCAGTGTTTCTCTGCCCCAACCTCATCCAGGATGCCGAGGACATTCCACACTCCAAAACACTCCAGTCTGCCCACCTCCTATGGCCCCCAAATTTCCCCTACGCCAGTGGTTCCCACTCTTTAAAGCACTGGTAGGAAACACCTGAAGCACTTGAATGGCCCCAGATTGCCGCGGGTCCCACCCCCAGGCTGATAATTTGCATTTTTAATAAGTTCCCAGTTAATTCTGATGCTGCTGGATTGAGGACCACCTGTGAGGTCTGCTGCCCTACAGCATCATTTCAGAGCACCACACCCAGGTGACACCAGGTGTTCCCAGGTGACACCTAACTTAGGCTAGAATGTTGATGATCCCTCATTTTATCCAGGCTGTCCATGAATTCCCCCAAAATAAAGACTCCCTAAGTAATAACTCTCCTGGTACAAGTATGAGGGTTTGTGGCAGGTAATTTGGATGCACAAAGCTTCATGGTGTGCCAAGGATTCAATTCAACCAAGAAGAAAATTTGGAACTAGGGGTGTTAAAAGACTGACTCAGGCAAAACGATGAATTAGCCAAACATTGTCCTCAGGCCCCCAGACTACTATTCTGCCTTACATATCTCCTCCCCATTCCCACTGCTGGCCCTAGAACATTTATATGCTGAAGCTGGCTCATACGTGCTCACAAAAGCTGATTTGTGCCCATCTCTTCCCAACTGGCATTGAAATTGGCCACCGTGGGATTATTTATACCATGGAAATCAGCAAATACTAAAAACTCAGAGCTCTTTTTTTCCCAGTGAGCTAGTTAATTAAACATTCACCAGCACAACACTGCTTCTCCCTATCCCACCATTAAAAGCTGTTTGAAGAAAAGTAACAAACACACCAATTTATAGTTGACAATAAAATTTAATATTTTTGTATGCCAGACACATACCTATTATGTGTTGTAGCCATGCTGATTGCTTTCTTGTGTTTTCTTTCATTCTCAAAATGACTCACTGAGGTGTTTTCACACAGAGACTAGAGAAGAGAGAAGTTAGCTGACTTGCCCCAGTTCACACAGCTAGTTAAGGCCTGTTTCCCAGCCATATCTACTAAACCCCCAAATCTAGGATCTCCCTTCAACTGTATTCCTACTTATTTGCAGTCAAGAGAACAAGTCTTTAACCAAAGAAATGATTCGTTAATGCAGCAGTTCACTAATGTTTTGGTCTCCAGACTCTTTAACATTCTCAAAAAGTATTGAACACCTCCAGAGAGCTTTGTTTCTTTAGGTTACGTCTATAAATATTTAAAATGTTAGAATTAAAACTGAGAAACATTTAAGATGTTAATTTACTAATTTGTTTAAAAATAGCAACAATAAACCCTTACATGCTAACATATTTTGTGAAATATAAATATATTTTCCAAAACAAAAAATGATTTAGTGTAAGAATGGCATTGTTTTATATTTTTGCAAATCTCTTTAATGTCTAGTTTAATAGAACACAGCTGGTGTCTCATAACTGCTCCTGCATTCAATCTGTTGCAATATATTGTTCTGGTTGAAGTATATGAAGAAAATCCAGCCTCACTCTCCTTTGGGAAAAGGAGGACTTTGAGAACCCCCTGAAATGGTCACAGGGACAGTTGGGGTATTTTTCTTAAACTTTTTATTTTGAAATAATTCCAACTTTACAGGACAGTTGCAGAAATAATATAACCCCCTACAGAGAACTCCAACAACTACCACCCAGGGGTCTTTCAATCACACTTTAAGAACTGCTAATGTAATTTATTAAATTTCAGCCTTGGAGCAGAGAAGGAGAGGCAATGAGTTGTTTTATTTTGTTTCCATTTTTTAAAATTTTTATTAATAAAACCCATCAACATACAACATGAACATTCTTAACATATGAACATTCCATACTTGGTGTGCAATCGATGGCTCACAATTTCATCGCATAGTTGTATATTCATCACCATGATCATTTCTCAGATCATTTACATCACTCCAGAAAAAGAAATAAAAAGGAAAAAAAAACCCTCATACATACCCTCCCTCTCACTGACCACTAGTATTTTCCTGTACCCAATTTATTTTAACATCTGTCCCCCCTATTATTTATTTATTTTTAATCCATATTTTTTACTCATCTGTCTATACCATCGATAAAACGAGCATCAGAACAAGGTTTACACAATCACACAGTCATTTTGCAAACGCTATATCATTATAAAACAATCTTAAAGAAACATTGCTACTGATGGTAAACAAAACATTCACAAACTCTGCCTTCATGGGGCGGAAGATACAGGCTCTGTTAAGTACATGGAAAGACAAGTATGTGGTGTTGTAAGAGGATCAGGGGAGATTTGCCACAGAAGGAAGTCTCTCCTGAAGAAGTGCTGAGGGGAGGCCGAAAGGATTCCTAGAAGTTACTTGGGATGGGAGTGGGGGAAATGAGGGGAGTAACCATACAAGATGGGAAAACAGCATGGCACAAAGTCCAAGTGGCAGGAGAGAATGGGGCTAGTTTGAGAATCTGAGAACAGGCCTACCATACTCAGATAGAAATGTGGGAAATGAGACCAGGTCAAAGGCCATATGAAGGATTTGAGTGTCTTCTAAAAGAAACAAAAATCCAGGTTTCAAGTGAAAAGGAATATGATGTGGGTGAGAGCAGTCAGGAGGTTTTAGAATAGTCTAGGCAAAACAAGGTGAGAACTTCAGATCGCATGGGGGTAGGAGTTGGAGACAAGTGTGGATCTGAGAGCTGTGCGGAGATAAAATTGATAGAAATTGATGATGAATTAGATTTAGGAGGGGAGGCAAAAAAGGTATCAGGGTTGCGTCTTAAATCACTGCAAATGTTTGTTACACACATCGTACGTGCCAACCACTGTGCCAGCTGAGCAGAATAGGAATTAGGATGGGGCTTGACGCGGAGTAATGGAAAAATCAAAATTAGCCATTGTTTAAATGGGATAGAGGTTTTTCTTTCTTAATCTGTCATATCAAAGTCTAGAACTCTGCGGTTTAGGACTCTCTTCCATAAAATCCCTGGGACTTAGGCTCCTTCAACCCTGTTATTCCTCCATTCTCAAGGTCCCCCATGATGATTACTCTTGCTTTGGCTAGAGTGGATGCCTGCTCCAGCCAGCAGGAAGGGGAAAAGAATGTAAAAGGAGGTCAAAGAACAAGGAAGCTTCCAAGAAGCAACAACTCAATATTTCTATTTATATCCATTGCCCAGAATTTAGTCATATGACTCAACACAAACCTCAAGGGAAACTAGAAAATATATTCTTCATTCCAGGCATCCATGTGTCCAACTAGAAATCCTATTACTATGGAAGAGGGGGAGAGGGATATTGAGGGCAGTGACAGTTTCAGCAAACAAGAGATTGGACACAGGCCTTGCACTTTTGAGGGTTTACAATGGTTTGAAGTCAATGCCTTCTACACTTGGAATCTCAAGTTTTCTACATCTGTTAAATAAGAATATGATCACCAGGTCATGTCTACAATTCCTTCCAGCTCTAGAATACTGTGATCCTATCTCTATTTCCCTTACAATGAGTGATTTTATAGCTGTTAATTTTTCAAAAGTATTAATTATATTTGACTTGTTACAAATGAATATATTTTGCTGAACAGACAGACCATTCTTTCCTACAATGATTTCTTTTGCTAAAGGTAGATGAACAGGAATCAGTGGAAAGTGTATTTTTGCTGGCTCTCTATGTGTTTGATATGTTTGTTTTTTGGAAAATCAAATTGTAAATATTTTATAGTTGTTTGAATGAATCATGTGGTCTGAAAAAATGTTAGGAATAAGTATCACTTCTCTTTTAAGGAAACAAATACATTTCTTCAATTAAAAGCAGATATTTAATAATAAACATTTTTAATGATGGGTAGAAAAATCAGGAATGCTCCAATATTATGATCATCCCCATCAGGTCACTTATTCTAGTTTTGTCTGTTTGTTGTGACAATGTTTATTGTTCCATGTCTTTGGTGTTAACTTCAGGGTTTAGGTTGAATTTCCTGAAGTGATGGTAAAAGAACATAACCCTTAATAGACTTGGTTACCCAGGGAAAAATGACTTGGATTTATAATTTGCCAAGGTTAGGTCGCAGAGTAGATATACAGGTTATCGAGTCCTTACTTTTGTAATTATAGAGTATTCCTAAATCTAGCGGGCCTCCCTGCCCCTCAGAAAATGGCCAAATGACAATTTTGATCTTTTGTAATTTCGATTTTCTATAGAATTAGTTGAATTAGTATTAGGGCACAGGCATAGTTTTCTTTTCATTTAGTATCTAATAAATTTCCTTGATGTGATATACCGCAATTCAATATTTCAAAGAACTGTAGGCATGAAACAGAATCCTCTGTTTTCTATCAGTGATTACTTAATCCTGTTCGAGACCTCTAGAAGAATATTAAAAGGAAGGCATTGAAAATATATAAATGTTATGAAAGTACTTTTTAAATCATGAAACATATGCCTTATTATATTAACTTAATAAATTTAGCAAACAAGTTGTCTATTCTTTAGAAGTATCTTTTCTCTTCAATATGGGTGACTAGAAAATTAGTGAAGAAAAAAAATTTTTTTAAATTTACCTTTAGTCATTGCTTTACTATCTAAAATTCAGATACAAAGCTTTTAATATGTATATATACATACAGATATTTGTGTGCTAGTGTATGTGGCTAGATAGAGGTTGATAGAGAGAAAGAGATAAATATTTTCATCTACTTTCCTGTTTGGGCCTAATTGTCCTGCCAAGAAAGTTTGATTAAAATCCATTTGTATGACTTTTGAAATAACTTTTGCAATGAGATAATTTAAATATAAGCTGTTCTAAAACTATTAACCTTCTGGTAACTTCATAAATGCAGCAGCCAAAGACATTACCATAAAGTATAATTTGTCAACTTTTAAGATATGAGTTAAACTTGCTTGTTTAGATTTGGGCAAAGATAAGAAACTTGAATATTTAAGCAAGAGTTACTCTAGTTTTGTAGTTGCCCAGAGATTTAAATAAGGCGGGATGATTGTCTATTGCAACTCATAATAATGCTCTTATATTTGGAGCTCCAAATACCCCCACTCACCAGTCGGCATGCTTTTTGAGGCTTTCATACTGAAAAACTGCAGCTGTGTTTATGTGGTAATTTAGAACCCCTATTACATATGCAAGCAACTGGGTTCCATGGCTCAATCACGATTCATTCATTTTGGCTTTTTTTGTACCAAAAGAATAAAATCAAAGAACTGTATAGCATTATGGCTAGCTCTTAAAAAGAAAAAAAAAAAATATCAGGAGATTGAAAATTATAGTCCTACAAAACCCACAAATCTTTTCCATACCCCATTTAATAAAGTTTACAACAGAAATCCCAGATATATGTAGTTAAGGTATAGTATTCAATTCAGCAAACATTTATTAAGGCAAGGAAACATGTTGCCATAATAAGAGAAATTAAAACATGAACAAGGCAGGGTCTCTTACTGTGGTGGTTTGAAGCTGTTATAGACCCCAGTAAAGGCCGTGTTCTTTTAATCCATTCCTGGGGGTGCAAACCTATGGTGGGTGGGACCTTTTGATTTTAGGTGATTTTAGTTGAGTAGTTGCCCCAAGGTGGGTCTTAATCCTTTCCTGGAGTCCTTTATAAGAGATGAAATTAAAAGAAGCACACAAAAAACAGCCCCACAGAAGCTCAGAGATGAAGCCACTGAAGCCAGAAGTTGAAAGCAATGAAACCCAGGAGTGAAGGTCCAGTAGATGCTGGCCATGTGGCAGAAGTGTCCAGAATGCCAGCAACCTGTCTTCAGAGTTCCAGATGTCGTGCGTTAATAAATCCTCATTGCAAAAGACATGCCATTTCTGGTATATTGCATTTTGTCAACTTTACCAAACCAAAATACTTATCTTGAGGATTTTAGAGTCTAATTGATGATATTTAGAAACTGAGCAGGTTATATTTGCATGTCTGTCTGTGTGTACAGGTAATATTCTTTAGAAAGAACATGAATAAAGAGACAGATTTTGTTTCCAGAAACAAAATATTTTCCTTTGGAGATCTTACAGATATATGCAATCATATTACTTATAATTCACATAGCCACAATTTCTAAAGTAGATGTTTAGTTTCCAGACCCACAGGGACCCTAGTGAAATGATGTGCAGAACATATTGCACTATGTATAATAATTAGATTCTGAAAAGTTCTGTAAAAATTGGCTTTTGTGCAAATGGCATGCTATTTTAATAATGCTTAGTAGATAAACTCAAATTAAACTTAAAAAATCATTGTTTAGGTGTTTTTATAAATCTGGGTTTTTCTCATGTTATTTTTGCTTATAGAATATGTGTTTGCATGGAATGAAGTAGATGTAATAGTTTATTGCAAGAAAAATAACTTTAACAACACAATTTTTTTAAAACATGTTATACAGAAGTGGAACCTTTATAATTATTGGAACACAACAAGAGGTTTTTAAATTTACTATTGGGTTGCATTTCTGATCAGAATTGCAAAGTTGGTCAGAATGCAAAAGATTGGAGTTTTTCTTTCAGCGTCATAGAAAAAATAAAGTACATATACACACAAATGGCAGTGAATCTGATTTTGAGGTCAGGCTACATAGGTTTTGATAAAAGAAAAGCTTTTCATCAAGTTAGGCTCTCACAGCTTTGAGTGATTCATTAATTGGTCAGCATCCTGTTCAGAAAGTAGAAGGGAGCTCCTCTGAGGGGGTGGAAAGGAGAAGCTCATATAGGTTGAATGTGGAAGCAAGTGAGGTAATGTTCTGATTGGCTGACATTAAGTTTGCATTTTACTTGGGGGGGGTCTTACAGAGTGGCGAGTAGGTGGTTGCTTAGAAATGAGGATGTTAGCTGGCATCAGAATGTGGAAGTAAGCTGGTGATAACTGATCAACTGTATTTAAATGTGATTTTTTGGACAAGCAGGGCATTTATAGAAAATAAAAAGTAGCTCACGTTTTTCATTTTGCTGGCTTCGAGCCCACCTCTGTGTTGGGCCTACTAGATTTTATTAATTAGTTCTAATCCCTAATCTGTAATTTGGAAATTGTATGACTTCAGACCAGTCAAACAAACCTCTCTGGGCCTCAGTTTCTCTATAAGAAAAATGGAGATAATTGATGATAATAAGAGTACTGAACTTAGAGGAGGTGGTGAAGGAGTGAATAAAATAATCCATGTAAAGCAATTAGCACAATGTACAGAACATAGAAAGCTCTTGGTAATTGTAGCTAGCGGCGGCGGCAGCATTCATAGCTGCAGCGTTTTCATTACATGTTGCTGAAGGCTATAAGGATACCGAGGAAAACATATTCTACCTGGGATCTGTCCCAACTTAACTAGATTTGTGACTTTAAATGAGTCATTCGGCTTCTTCAATTAAATAAAGGTTTAGGTCCACAGAGATAAGAACTTCTCAAATTTCACTGTGCATAGAATCACCTGGGGATCTTGTTAAAAATACAGATTCAGATTCAGTAGGTCTGGGGTAGCAACTGAGATTCTCTGTTTCTTACAAGCTCCCACAGTGCTGCTGCTGCTGGTGGTTTGCATACCACAATTTGAGCAGGGAAGAGCTAGACAATATCACGTTAAAATCTCTTCCAGCTTCAGAACTCTACAGTTTGTACTTTGATAATGGCCCATCATTGTTCACAAAGAAAGGATGAAGATTCAAGTTCATTTCAGAGGAAAACAAGCCTCAGTTTAGCCTGGGTTTTTGGTCTCTAGGGCTCCGATGGAGAACAGAAGGGAAGAGCAGGACATGGCTGAGGCATCAGGAGGTGGTTGGCTGCCGAGTGGTAGGACAAAAGGTGTAGTTTCCTGATGCGGTCCCAGGACAGAGGCAATTTTAGGAATTGGGAAAAGGAAAGGGGCATCAAGGAATGTAAATTGGGAGACTTAACTTTCGTTGATTCTAGAAGGCATCTTGGCATGCTAGTGAACAGTGAGGGGTTTTTGTTGTTGTTTTGTTTTGTTTTTAATCAGTGAGACCTGAGCTGTTTTCTAAGCTGTGCAACCTACTGGCTGCACCTTGAGCATGTCGCTTAATTTTCCTCACTTCATTATCTCATCTGTAAAATGGGAATAACAGTGCTTTTTTGTGCTCTTGTGAGAATTAAACAAGATAGAATCCAAGTACTTAACACATGGCTTAAGTACACACTAAAGGTTCAGAAAAAGTTATCTATTAAAATTATCCTGCTCCTCCTCATCATCATGATTATCATTCAGTTAGGAGCCCTGAAAGGCCGAGCATTATAATCTCAATTTTATCTTAGTTTCTACAGCAGTGGTTCTCAAACCTGAGCATGCATCAGAATCACCTGGAACATTTGTTAAAACACAGCTCGCTGGGTCTCACTCCCAGAGTTTGTGATTTAGTAGGTAGGTCTGGGGTGGGGTTCAAAATTCTGCACCTCTAACAAGTTTCCCAGGGATCATCTGGGCACCACACTTTAAGAACCAAGAATCTACAGAATTTCCTCCTTGCATGACTAGAGCATGAGAGAATTTTCCATGTAAGTGAAGTTGAATTTAGATGTGAAAGTTGCTCATTTTAAATCATTTTTGATGGAAGCTTTTCTAAAATGTATTATTTTCCTTCTTCCTCTGTGAACAAGGGCTGCTAAAGAAAATGTAACTTTTAATTTGTGACTGACATCATCAAGAAATTCATCTTGATTTCAAAAGGGATAAGAAAGTATGCCCTTCAACTTTTGATCTTAAATCAACCTGAACATTTCTAGAATGTATTCCTAAAGGGACAGTCATGGATCCCTAAAAGAGAAAATGATGAAACTTAGGAGTGAACATGGGTTCCCTGAGAATAAGTTATCAGACTGCCCTATATTCTTTATTGTTATGATTGTTAGATCGGAAAATTTGGGAACTGGTCCAGGCATAGATATTGCACAAGCCAGGTAGACCAGGAAATACCAAAGGACAGGTGTCAACCTGGGTAGGTTGTTCTTTTAGTGTGCTAGAGGGTTCTCTCTTCAGCCCTATTTTATTCAAAGTTCCTCAGCTATTGGAACAAGAACATAGAAGGCAAGCTGAACCAGAGTATAACACATTAGCACTCCCCACGCATGTTAAGGCATGGGCGGGAAGACCTGTTGATGGGAATAACACAGAAAGAGTGTGGAATCCCGGAAGGGGGTGGGAGTGAACTTTGAGGTCCCATCTAATCCAGAACTCGGTAGTTCTTTGTTAGTTAAGGTACTGTCATATAATACTTAACATAGAGGTAGGTAATTTCCTTAGAGTTTTTTTTTTTTATCTTCTTTGCTGCTAGAATACAAAGTAACTCTAATTCCCAAAAATACACTTCTTGCCACCCACCCAACTTTTAATCCTTCATGTATGTCACCTTTCCCCAGTCTGCTCTTGGGTTACTATTTCAACTCTACAAAAGCATGTAAAACTGTATAACCAAACTTGACAACAAATATAAATGTGACAAGAGTAAGAAGTCCAGTGGAGAGCCTAGAGACCATGTATGTGGTTTGACGTTAGGGTCTCAGAGGGTATTTTCTCTCACATTTTTGCAACAGAAGAATGAAACTGCCCAACATTTGGTCTCCAGAACTGTCAAATGTTGCTGTAATAAGACAACCATCTATTCAATTGTCATTCACATCTCAGAGCAAATTGAATTGACTTTATTCAATGGTGACTTACAGGAAGTTAACTTCAAAGGGCTAGATAATGAAATAGCTTATTGCAATATATTCTCTTTGAATATATTCAATTGTTCAATTAAATATGGTTTCAAACTCAATGTTAAACTAACTGCCTTGTATTTATCTACAAACTTTAATCTCTCATTTGCTGTTTCCAAGAGGATAACTCATAATGACAGACAAGAAATTGTCTTAAATAGAAAGGAGTTCAGAGAAAACCAAAATAATAATTCTCATTTTACTTCAGTATTTTGTTCCCCATCTTCTTTCTTTGAGTAGCACCATATTATTGAGGATCCTTTTAACAATACATCAATTTTATTTGATAAACTCTTTGATTTACACTTATTTTCCATAGACAGTGAGTCTCTTTAGTCAAGCATAGATTGAAGTCAAACAGGCTTTTCATCTATCATTCATAATGACCTACAAATGTTCCAGTGACTTAAGTTTTTATTTCTGAGGTAAACATTTTGCTAACTAGTCATAGGCCAGATAAGCATGTCAGCTCTGCTAATTTATAATCACTGGGCAACTAACCTCCTTTGGATAAGCCAGGTCCTTTTTGCACTTATGATTTCATGATGTTGGCAGCTATAGAAACTATGTGTTACTTCATCTCATCCACAACCTGGAAAGATCAACTTTCTTTTTTAGGGTCCTTTCATCTGGATGAAGTTATTTTACTGCTGATGTATTCTGAAAAGATGAATTTTTTTTTTATGCTGCAATGTTTCCAATACCCAAGAGTATCATGTGAGTGAGGCAGAAGAAAGTACAGGCATATTTTGTTTTATTGCATTTTGCTTTATTGTACTTTGCAGATATTGCACTTTATATAAATTGAAGGTTTGTGTGAACTCTGTGTCCTGCAAGACTATCAGCCCCATTTTCTCAACAGCATATGTTCATTTCATGTCTCTGTGTCACATTTTGGTAATTCTCTCAATGTTTGAAACTTTTTCATTATTGTTATATCTGTTATGGTCACCTGTGATCTGTGGTCTTTAAATTACTATTGAAATTGTTTGGGGCACCATGAACTGCACCCATATATGGCAATAAATGTAATAAGCGTCATATGTGTTCTGACTGCTACACTGACCAGCCATTCCCTCCTCTCTCTCCCTCCCCTCAGGCCTCCCTATTTTCTGGACACAACGGTATTGAAATTAGGCCAATTAATAAGCCTACTGGCTTCTAAGCGTTCAAGTGAAAGGAAGAATGCTGCATCTCTCACTTTAAATCAAAAGCTAAATGATTAAATTTACTGAGAAAGGCATTTCAGAAGCTGAGATAGGTTGAAAGTGAGGCCTCTTGCACGAAACAGTTAGCCAAGTTGTGAATGCAAAGGAAAAGTTCTTCAAGGAAATTAAAAGTGCTACTCCAATGAACACGAATGATAAGAAAGCAAAATAGCCTTATCGCTGATTTGGAGAAAGTTTTAGAAGTCTGGATACCAGATCAAGCCAGCCACAATCTTCCCTTAGGCCAAAGCCTAATCCAGAGAACCTAACTCTCTTCAACTCTTTGAAAGTTGAGAAAGGTAAGGAATCTGCAGAAGAAAAGTTTGAAGTGAGCAGAGGTTGGTTCATGAAGTTTAAGAAAAGAAGCCATTTCCATAACATAGAAGTTCAAGGTGAAGCAGCAGATGCCGATGCAGAAGCTGAAGCAAGTTATGCAGAAGATCTTGCTAAGATAATTGATGAATAATAGATAATTCTATTTTATCTATTTTAATGTAGATAATTGCTACATTAAACAGATTTTCAGTATAAATGACAGAGCCTTCTACAGGAAGAAGATGCCATCTAGAATATTCAGAGCTAGAGAGAAGTCGTCAGGCTTCAAAGGAAAGCTTGCTCTCATTAGGGGCTAATGTAACTGGTGCTTTAAGTCGAAACCAAAGCTCATTTACCATGCTGAAAATCCTGTGGCCCTTAAGAATTATGCTAAATCTACTCTGTCTGTGCTCTGTAAATGGAAAAACACGGTCTTGATGACAGCACATCTGTTTACAACATAGTTTTCTGAATATTTTAAGCTCACTGTTGAGACCTACAGCTCAGAAAAAAGATTGCTTTCAAAATATTACTGCTCATTGACAATGCACCTAAGAACTCTGACAGAGATGTACGAGATAAATGTTGTTTCATGCCTTCTAACATGACATCCATTCCACAGCCCATGGATCAAGGGGTAAGTTTGATTTTCATGTCTTATTTAAGAAATACATTTTGTAAGCTGTAGCTGCCATTGTTAGTGATTCTTCTGATGGATTTGTACAGAGTAAATTGAAAATCTTCAGGAAAGGATTCCCCATTCTAGATGCCATTAAGAACATTTGTGATTCATTGGAAGAAGTCAAAATATCAACATCTGCAGGAGTTTGTAAGAAGTTGATTCTAACACTCATGGATGACTCAGATGTTCAAGACTTCAGTGGAGGATGTAATTGCAGATGTGATGGAAATAGAAAGAAGAGTAGAATTAGAAGTGGAGCCTGAAGATATGATGGAGTTGTTGCAATCTATGATGAAACTTGAATGGATTAGGAGTTGCTTCTTATGGATGAGCAAAGAGTGTTTTCTTGAGATGGAATCTGAAGATTCTATGAACATTGTTGAAATGACAACAAAGAATTTAGAATATTACATAAACTTAGTCGATAAAGCAGTGGCAGCATTTGAGAGGATTTACTTCAATTTTGAAAGATGTTCTACACTGGGTAAAATGCTACCAAACATCATTGCGTGCTACAGAGAAATCTTTCATGAAAGGAAATGTCAATTGATCGGCAAACTTCAGTGTTGTCTTATTTTAAGAAATTGCCACAGCCACCCCAAACTTCATCAACCACCACCCTGATCAGTCAGGGGCCAACAACATCGAGGCAAGACTCTCCACCAGCAAAAAGATTAGAACTTGCTGAAGCTCAGATGACGGTTTGTACTTTTTAGCAATAAAGTATTTTTAAATTAAGGTAAGTACATTGTCTTTTTAGATATATGCTATTGCACACTTAATAGACTACAGTATTGTATAAACATAACTTTTATATACATTGGGAAACCAAAAATTCATGTGACTTGCTTTACTGCAGTGAACTGAGACCAAACCTGTAGTATCTCTGAGATATACCTGTATAGAATTACAAATTAATTACACTGGCTCTGCATTCTGAGGAATACAAGAAACAAGGCAATATTATAAGAAATTCAAATATTTTCTGGATGTGCTATGGATTTACTACATTATTAATGTCCTTTGCTACATTTTGAGGGGCTAACTGCCAAAGAAAAGAATTTGCAGGTGATTCATGACTAGTGAATGTGTTTTTGTTTTTGTTTTTTAATTTTTGTGGGTTTCATTTTTGGCAGCAACATAGCTGTCTATTCTTTGAGAAGCATTTTACTTGAAATATCATGCTTGCAGATTTTCTTCTTTTCCTATATTGTGAGGAAAACACTCAGGTTCTTATTCAACCAGATTTTTAAAAATATAAATGGAATAAACATTATTGAAAAGCTCGATATTTTTCTCTATTCTCTATAAGGTGCTGAAATATGCAAGTCAGATTTCTAATTTTAAATCTAGAAGACCATTTAAGCAGCAGAAGCAAAATTCAAATTTTCTGACAGTGAAAGGCAGTGGCCTAGATTGATGGTTCTCAAGAAGGGGCAATTTGGCTTCCTAGGAGACATTTGAGAATGTCTGGAGACATTTGTTTATTATAACTGAGGGCAGAAGAGAGATGTGACTGGCATCAAAGGGATAGATACCAGGGATGTCGCCCAACTTCCAGTAATGTAAAAGGCAGCCCATCACAATAAAGAATTACCTAGTGCAAAATGCCAATGGTTCTAATACTGACAGACACTGACCTTGTTTCAAGTACAGATATAAATGAAAAAGATTGAGACATTCTGAACTTTACATAATGCATGGTGGACCTTTTCAAGGAGAGAACGTAGCAACCATAAGAAAGGAAATCGACCTAGGATATAGGAAGAGAGGGAACATTTGTGCTCCCCCTCTCATTAAGAAATACAAGTGCAGAAACCATTTAATCACAGTGAATCATGACTATTTGTACATTAGTTCCTACAATTCATCTTATTTGCTACTCCTAGTTTGAAGATACCACAGAATCAGCATATGGCATCACTACATAAGATGGAATTAGTTCTTCCCTTTCCTTATGGCATATTAGCTGATGGCTGAATATGACTTTAGCTTGTGAACATAAATGCTTACCATTTTCTGCTTTTTGTTCTGCATGTAGAGCACAGACTTTAAAACAGGGTAATAATTTAAACCAGATATTATTCTTTCTAGGAAGTTGTCCATTTCATCTACATTGTCTAGTTTATTAGCATAAAGTTGTTCATAGTATCCTCTCATTACTTCCTTTATTTCTGTGGGGACAGTGATTATGTCTCCTCTTCCATTTCTGATTTTATTTATTTGCATCCTCTCAATTCTTCTTTTTGTCAACCTCGGTCAGGGTCCATCAATCTTATTGATTTTCTCATAGAACCAACTTCTGGTTTTGTTGATTTTCTTGATTGTTTTCTTGTTCTCAATTTCATTTATTTCTGCTCCAATCATCATTATTTCTTTTCTTTTGCTTGCTTTGGGGTTAATTTGCTGTTGTTTCTCTACTTCTTCCAAGTGGACAGTTAATTCCTTGATTTTTGCTCTTTCTTCTTTTTTGATATAGGCATTTAGGGCAATAAATTTCCCTCTTAGCACTGCCTTTGCTGCATACCATAAATTTTGATATGCTGTGTTTTCATTTTCATTTGCCTTGAGATATTTACTGATTTCTTTTGTAATTTCTTCCTTGACCTACTGGTTGTTTAAGAGTGTGTTCTTGAGCCTCCGTATATTTATGGATTTTCTGCCACTCTGCCTATTATTGATTTCCAGCTTCATTCTTTTATGATCTGAGAAATGGTTTTGTATGATTTCAATCTTTTTAAATTTATTGAGACTTGCTTTGTGACCCAGCATATGGTCTATCCTTGAGAATGATCCATGAGCACTTGAGAAAAAGGTGTATCCTGCTGTTGTGGGGTATAATGTTCTATATATGTCTGTTAAGTCTAGCTCATTTATTGTATTATTCAAATTCTCTGTTTCTTTATTGATCCTCTGTCTAGATGTTCTGTCCATTGATGAGAATGGGGAATTGAAGCCTCCAACTATTATGGTAGATGTGTCTATTTCTCTTTTCAGTGTTTGCCGCGTGTATTTTGGAGTATTCTGGCTCGGTGCATAAATATTTATGATTGTTATGTCTTCTTGTTGAATTGTTCCTTTTATTAATATGTAGTGTCCTTCTTTGTTTCTTTTAACTGTCTTACATTTGAAGTCTAATTTGTATTAGTACTGCTACTCCTGCTCTTTTCTGATTATTTGCATGGAATATCTTTTCCCAACCTTTCACTTTCAACCTATGTTTATCTTGGGTCTAAGATGTGTTTCCTGTAGATAGCATATAGAAGGATCCTGTTTTTTAATCCATTCTGCCAGTCTATGTCTTTTGATAGGGGAGTTCAATCCATTAACATTTAGTGTTATTACTGTTTGGGTAGTACTTTCCTCTACCATTTTGCCTTTTGTATTTTATGTGTCATATCTAATTTTCCTTCTTTCTACACTCTTCTCCACAC
>PVIY010049872.1:0-16497 GCA_004026745.1 Myrmecophaga tridactyla
CATGTCATCCGCAAATAGTGAAAGTTTTACTACTTCCTTTCTGCTTTGGACCCCTTTCACTTCTTTTTCTTGACTAATTGCTCTAGCTAGAACTTTTAGCATGATGTTGACTAATAGTGTTGACTGTGGGCATCATTGTCTTATTCCTGATCTCAGGGTAAAGGCTTTCAATTTCTCACCATTGAGTATGATGCTGGCTGTGGGTTTTCCATATATACTCTTTATCATATTGGGGAAGTTGCCTTCTAGTCCTACATTTTGAAGTGTTTTTGTCAGAACAGGATGCTGAATTTTGTCGGATGCATTTTCAAAATCAATTGAGATAATCATGTGATTTTTACTTTCAGATTTGTTAATATGTTTTACTACACTGACTGATTTTTGGGGGGGGTTAAACTATACTTGCATGCCTGGAATAAACCCCACTTTGTCATGGTGTATAATTCTTTTAACATGCTATTGGATTTGATTTGCAAGTATCTTGTGGAGAATTTTTGCATCTACCTTCATTGAGGAGATTGGCCATAATTTTCCTTTCTTGTAATATCTCTATCCAGTTGATATTAGAGTTGGGTATATATATTAGATTAATAAAATGAGTTAGGTAGTGTTCCTTTTTACTACATTTTTTGGAAGAGTTTGAGCAGGGATGGTGTTAGTTCTTTCTGAGATGTTTGGTAAAATTCCCTCGAGGAGCTGTCTGGCTCTGGAATTTTCTTTGTAGGAAGATTTTTGGTGACTGATGCAATTTGTTCACTTGTAATTGGGTTGTTGAGGTCTTCTGTTTTCTTCTAGAGTCAGTGTAGGATGTTCAAGTATTTTTAGGAATTTTTCCATCTCATCTAAGTTGTCTAGTTTGTTGCTGAATAATTGTTCATTGTATCCTCTTATAATTTTTATTTTTATTTCTTTAAGGTCCGTGGTTATGGACTCTTATTTCTGATTTTATATATTTGTATTCTTTCTCTCATTTTTCTTTACCAGCCTAGCTAAGGGTCTATTTATTTTATTTATTTTCTCAAAGAACCAACTTTTACTTCTATTGAATCTTTCTATTTTTATTTTTGTTCTCCAATTCATTTATTACTGCTTTAATATTTGTTCTTTCTCTTCTTCTATGTGTTTTGATGTTAGTTTGCTGTTTTTTCTCTGGTTCCTCCAAGTGAGCATTAAATCCTTAATTTTTGTTCTTTCTTCTTTTTTGTTATTGGCATTAGGGTAATAAGTTTTCCTCTCAACACTGCCTATGTTGCATATCATAAATTCTAATATGTTTTATTCTCATTTTTATTCATCTCCAGATATTTAGCAATTCTCTTGCAGTTTCTTCTTGGACTCACTGATTGTTTGAGTGTATTATTTAATGTCCATATATTTGTGAAAGTTCTGGTTCTTTGGTGATTATTGATTTCCAGCTTCATTGCATTATGGTCAGAGAAAGTGCTTTGAATAATTTCAGTCTTTTTAATTTTTTTAAGACCTGTATTGTGTTCCAGAATATGATCTATCTTGGAGAATCTTCCATGAGCACTGAAATAGAATGTATATCCTGGTGGTTTGGGCGTAATGATCGACACCCCAAATGTAGATTCACATGTCTGTTAAGTCAAAATGTAGATTTGTATGTCTGTTAAGTTGAATTCATTTATCACACTGTTTAGGTTCTCTATTTACTTATCGATCCTCTTTCTGATTATTCTATCTATAGAAGAGTGTAGTATATTGAGGTCTTCCACTGTTACTGTTGAAACATCTGTATTCCTCTTCAGTTTTTTCCAAGGTTTATGTCACATAATTTTGAACACCTTGATTGGGTGCAGAAACATTTATGATTGTTATTTCTTGGAGAATTGTTTCTTTTATTAATACATAGTGCCCTTCATTGTCTCTAATGACATCTTTGCATTTAAAGTCTATTTTGTCTGATATTAGTATTGTTACTCCTGCTTTCTTTTGGTTACAACTTTTATAAAATAATTTTTTGCATCTTTTCACTTTCAATCAATTTGTACATTTAGGTCTAAGATGAAGCTCTTATAAACAGCATATAGATGGATCATATTTTTAAATCCATGCCAATTTGTATCTTTTAGTGAAGTTTAGTCCATTAACATTCAATGTTATTTCTTTAAATCAGTTCATGATTCAACCATATTATACTTTGATTTTTATGTGGCAGATCTATTTTTTTCTCTCTCTTTTTATTCTTTGTTACCCTGACTAAAACTCTTCACATATGTGCCCTTCTCAGACCTCTCTCTCTCTCCTACCTTTTTTTCAGCCAACAGAACTCCTTTTAGTATTTCTTTCAGGGCCAGTCTCTTGTTAACAAATTCTCTCAGTATTTGTTTATCTGTGAAAATTTTAATCTCTTTAATTGTTTAATTTCAGACATTTTACTTACTAGACAAAGACTTAAAACGAGCTGCTTAAAAATAGCCAGAGTTAAAAGAAAACATAAACAAAGAACCAACAGGAATCAGGAAAATACTATATGAGCAAAATTATGGAAAATATTAGATGATGACAAGGATACTGAGCACCATAACTACCATCCACTGTTGATGGGAGTGTGCAATGGTGATAATCATATTGGAAAGCTATTTGGCAGTACTTACTAAGGGAAAATATGTATACATATGACTGAGCAATTCCATGCAAACAAATTTAATATATAATAGAAATGCATTTATATATTAGTAAAAACTTGCAATAGAATATAAATGGCACTATTATTACTCAAACCTTGTTGGATTTCTCAGGGGTCCTGAAAATGCTTTTTGCTGCTGTTTAATCTGGATTCTAGTATATATATATATGTCAAATTTGTAATAATTTATATGTGAATTTGTTTATATGTATATTATATTGCAATAAATTTAAAATATAACATGAAAGTAAAATGTCTACACATACATACTTATTTTTCCTTTCTGATTTTTTTTTACCTTTTTTCTTTTTTTGTGAAAAATGACATATATACAAAAAAGCAAAAATTTCAAAGCACATTGCAACAATTAGTTGTAGAACAAATTTCAGAGTTTGGTATGGGTTATAATTCCACCATTTTAGGTTTTTATTTCTAGATGCTCTAAGATACTGGAGACTAAAAGAAATATTAATCTAATGATTCAGAAATCATACCATTTGTTAAACCCTACCTTCTCTGTGTAATGCCACTGTGGTAGTTAGGTTCAGGTGTCAACTTGGCCAGGTGAAGGTGCCTAGTTCTATTGCTGTGGATATGAGCCAAAAGTATGTGAACCTCATCTGTTGCTGATTACATCTTCAGTCAGCTAGGAGGCGTGCCTGCTGCAATGAATGATGTTTAATTGGCTGGTGCTTAAATGAGAGAGCTCAACGTAGCACAGCCCAAGCAGCTCAGCATACCTCATCTCAGCACTTGCAGCTCAGCCCAGGCCTTTGGAGATGCAGAAAGGAATCACCCCAGGGAAAGTTGTTGGAACCAAGAGGCCTGTAGAGAAGGTCAGCACAGATCACCCTGTGCCTTCCCACATGAGAAAGAATCTCAGTTGAAAGTTAGCTGCCTTTCCACTGAAGAACTATATGTTAACTAAATAAATTCCCTTTTATTGAAAGCCAATCCGTCTCTTATGTATCACGTTCAGGCAGCTAGCAAACCAGAACATCCACCATCACCTTTGATCTTTCTCCCACTCTCTAGGAGTATTTGGGCTATGACCATTCTTACATATTCATATTGAAAAGGACTGTCAATATTATGGGTTATGGAGATTGAACTAGTTGATGTGCTAGAGAGGCTGGTCTCTCTTCATTTCAGGGCTTATCTGGTCAAGGTAACCATCTGGATGTTGTAAGCTTCTGCTAAGTTACACTAGTGCATGGAACCTTGTAGAATCTTATATAATGCCCTAGATGTTCTTTAGGATTGGCAGGAATGATTTTGGTTTTGGTTTGGCAAGTTATGGTAGATAGCAGTGTCTAAATGAAGCCTGCATAAGAGTGACCTCCAGAGTAGCCTCTCGACCCTATTCGAACTCTCTCAGCCACTGATACTTTATTTATTATACTTCTTTTCCCCCTTTTTGGTCAGGATGGCATTGTTGATCATTCAATGCCAGGGCCAGACACATCCCTGGGAGTCAACTCCCATGCTTAGAGGGAGACTTTCACCCCTATGAAAGTCCCATGACCTATGTAGGGGGATAGGGCAATGATTTTACTTGCAAAGTTGGGCTTAGAGAGAGAGAGGCCACATCTGAGCAATAATACTTCCTCTGGAAGTAACTCTTAGGCATAACTATAGGTAGACTATGCTTTTCTACTACATACACAAGCTTCACAAGAGCAAGCTGTGGGTGTCACTAATGTTTCACTCAGTGTCAGGGGTTTTCCCTAGTGGTAAATGTTCATAGCTCCATATTTTTTCTCCCATCCCCCAAAGGGACTTTTTCAATACTTTTTTGATTATCTGCTTAATATACTTTTGAATGTATCTGGGCATCACATTAAGCTATACAAAATTAAAGGCCTTCATTCTTATTCTGGTCTCCCTGTGTTCAGATTGTTTAAATGATCTATCCAGTAAGGTTGAGTTAGATCATGTGCTGCAGAAATTTTGGATTCTGGACAAAATAAACCTTTCTTCCTTTGGGCTCAAAGAGTAGATGAGATTCTAAGATATAGAATGTCTTCCTTACTCCTGCATTCTGAGTTACTTTAAAGCCAACTTGATCAGCTTCATTCTTACATGTAACTAACATCTTCACTTTTGAAGGGCAAATTTGCTTATAAAAAATTCTTGACTGAAAAGTTTTGTCTTTCAGGATCTTAAATATATCATACCACTGACTTCTCACCTCCCTGGTACCTGTTGACTAGTCTAGGCTTAGTCTTATGTGGCTTCCCTTGTTATGTGGTGAATCACTTTTCTCTTGCTTCTTTCAGGACTTTCTGCTTCTCTCCAGCATTTGAAGATTAGTATGTATCTTGGAGTGACTCTATTTGGAGTTCATTGGGATTCTTTGATTTGCATATTTATGTCTTTTAAAAGGGTTGGGAAGATTATCTCCTCCAGTAATCTTCCTAGATCATTACACTTCTCTTCTTCTGGGACACCAGGAATTCTTATATTTGTGTGGTTTGTGTTGTCCATCATTTTCTTGAGATATAATTTGTTTCCCATATTTTTTGCCATTTGATTTTTTGCATGTTAGAATTTCATTGTCCTGTTCTCTAGTTTGCTTATTCTTTCTTCCACCTCCTCAAGTATGCTGTTGTGTGTCTCTAGTATATTTTTACATTGATCTACACTATACTTCATTTCTGTAAGATCTAGTATTTTTCTATTTATTCCTTCAAGTTCTTCTTTATGCTCCTCTAGTGTCTTCTTGATATCCTTTATGTCTTTATCCAACCCACTGACTTGTTTAGGAAATTTGTATGAACAACTTTGATTAGTTGTCCCAAATTCTTTTTCTCCTCCAGGAGTTTTAATTTAGTTATTTGGCTGGGCCATATTCTCTTGCAACCTCATGTACTTTGTGATTTTCTTCTACCTTTGAGACATTCATTATCTTGAAAAGTTTATTTGAAAATTGATTTCCGTAGCTTGTCTAAGGTTTTGTAGTTGCTTGGGTTGGCATTGAAGGTCTCCTTTTGCACTTGGTTTGTCAGTAATTCTCCACCAAACCATGGACAGGACATCATGCAGGAGATGCAAATCTAATTGAAGATCTTAAGCAGAAAGACAGTTTGCTAGACTACTTTCTATATCTTCCCAGCAGATGGCACCTCTTCTTTTTATACTGCTCTCTCTCAAACTAAGACAGCTGGCTGGGCAGAGACACAACCAGGAGAAAATCCTGTCTAGTCTTCAGGTCTGGTGCACATTGACAGCCACCAACTCTGGGACTGGGGGGGTGAGCAATGTGCACCTCGGTGTGGGGAATCCACTTGTGGGCACGATGGCTCTGGTGGTCCTCATGCTTTCTCATGGAGTGACCTTAGGCTGTGGGACTAAGTATTTCAACTACCCCTGCTCACAGATAGCCCAGGAATGCCTGATAGTGTGTCATGACTCACTCCTGCATCCCTGCCTCTCTGCCCATGCACACCATGAGTTCTCAAGGCATCTGTGGAAAAAGTATAGAAGCAGTGCAATCCAGGAGTTGTTCACTGCTAATTGTCAGCTCAGCTCAGCTCAGTGTCCCCCTCCTCTTAAGGGGAGGACCCCCTAGTCTCAGCCAAAACCAGGCACCCACAGCAGCCTGCTTTCCAGGGTGGCGGGGAGTAGGCACTCTGCACCTCACCATGGTCTCTGTGCACAGAAAAATCAAGTCTGCTGGCTTCCAAGTTCCTGACAGAAGCTCCTGGCTATGGGGGAAGTTCTCTCAAACTACACTCCAGGGCGTTTGTTGCAACCTGCCCCAAGTGCAGTCTCAGTAGAGTAAATTTGCTCATAATTTCTCCCTCTCTTTTTTTTTTCATCCAGGTTCTCCCTATACAACACAGTAGTTCCTCTTCCATTGCTTATACCCTAGAACTGTAGTCTCAGTTATTTTTCTATCAATTCTCTAATTGGACTGGGGTAAACTCAGTGTATCCTATTATGCCATCTTTCTGGAAGTCTCCTCAGTATTTTGTCATACTTTTATAGACCCCTGCCTCCCTTTTCTCTTCTAGAACTTCAGTGCTATGCATATGTGACTACTTGTCACTAGCCTACTGGTCACCAAATCTCTGTTTATTTTACAAAAATTTACTCTGTCTGTCATATGAAGTTTATAATGATCTTTTCTCCTGTAATGTCTCTTCTCTTCATGTCATCCAATGATACTTTTCTTTTATCTATAATAAATTTCATCTCTATAAAATTTATTTTCTTTATTGTGTCTTTTATCTCTTAATTATGTTAATGACTTCTCATAAATATCATATTATATTTTAACTATTTGCTTATTATTATTTTCCTCACTAGACTGTTTCTTCATGACAGAAACTATATTTTAGTTTCATCTTCAGATGGCCAGCATAGGATCTAAACACTCAATAAATGCTAGATGAATAAATGAATGAAGTCATAATCACAGAATACATGAGCAATCCTTTTCTTAGCTCTTTTGTTTTTAAAGGTAAGACAACTGAGATCTTCCACATTTCCTAAAATATCTAGGGTAAACTTGTTTCCATCCTTACTTACAAAGGTACATTACATATTACCTTCCTACAAAGTACTGTTTTTTTAATGTAAAACAATAATTCAATTCACATTTTTTAAATTTTAATTTTGAACTTGATTTGTTAAGTGAATACCACTAGTAGGTTCTTAGCCAATAAAATGTGAAGCGAACCTAGTAATACTCTCGAGTCCAAGGCTGAAGTTTAATCATACCATAAATAAATGCAAATTCTACATCTTGAGAATTCTAATATGACTTTAGGAGAAATTGCCATGGACTCAATTGCATTAAATGTCACACAATATTAATTTATTTTAACCAGTTTATTAAGTATTGTTATATATAATATTATTTATATTGTTTATACAAATTTTATATTGTTTATATATAATACCAATGCTATAGCATACAAGGACAAATTCTATTGATTTCCATTGTTTTCATCTATCTTCATTGTTTGACTTCTATGAATTTCTCTTACTTTCCATGGCTTCAGCTATTACTATAAAAAGATGCATTCTAGTTTGCTAGCTGCCAGAATGCAATATACCAGAAATGGAATGTCTTTTAAAAAGGGGACTTTAATAAGTTGCAAGTTAAGTTTTTTAGGCTGTGGAAATGTCCCAATTAAAGCAAGTCTATAGAAATGTCCAATCTAAGGCATCCAGGGAAAGATACCTTGATTCAAGATGGTCAGTGAAGTTCAGGGTTTCTCTCTCAAGTGGAAAGGCACGTGGCAAACATGGTAAGGGTTTCTCTCTTGATTGGAAAGACACATGGCAAAACATGGAATCATCTGTTAGCTTCCTCTCCAGCTTCCCAGGAGGCATTTTTCTTCTTTATCTCCAAAAGTTGCTGGGTGGTAGACTCTCTGCTTCATGGTCTGCTGTGTTCTGCTCTTTCAGAATCTCATGCTTTCTCTCTTGTTGTTCTTGAGCTTTTTTCCAAGGTGCTTCTTCTTTTAAGGATTCCAGTTAAGCCAGTTAAGACTCAACTGGACATGTCTCCACCTCATCCAGTTTAATACCCACTCTTGATTGAATCACATCTCTATGGAGATAATCTAATTACTGTTCTTTATTTTCTTTTTGTTTGTTTGTTTGTTTGTTTTTTTACATGGGCAGGTACCAGGAATTGAACCTGGGTTTCCGGACATGGCAGGAGAGAACTCTGCCACTGAGCCACCATTGCACAGCCTGAGATAATCTAATCGAAGTTTCTGCATCAAGAAGAAGCAATTACCTTTACAAAATAGGATTAGGATTGAAATATGACTTTTCTAGGGTACATACATCCTTTCAAACCAGCACAGGATGACTGAGGTATCTTATCCAGTATTTCTTGGTGGTTTAATAGGAGGGTTTTTTAAATATAAAGTCTATCTTGGTGTAGTAAGTAGAAACTAACCTATGTCCTAAGAAAGACTTTTTTTTTTAATCACCCCATTTTCCTTATCCTTCTTTTGTTGAGGAACTTAGAAATGAGCACAGTTAAGAAATTAACAGCATCATAAAGACTGAATGGACGTGTAGGTAAACTACATATAATCTTTGCTATGGAACAAATAGATGTGAATAACAGAAGACAAAATCCGTATTGTTCTAAGTCCATTGAACTTAACAAAACATTATACTCTATTAATTATCTTTGCTTCTGTCCTGAAGGGAGGGCATTTTGCCCATTCTACTATCTAATGAAGATTTTATTATGAGTGTGATTTTTATATTTCTTGAAACTATCTTCAATTTAATATTTCCTTAATTAAATAATACAAAAAATGTTACATAAAGAAAAAAGAAGCAGCCTAATCTATGAAGAAAAGTAAGGATATCATTTTTAAAAATGACCTGGAAAATTGAAAGCACAATAGTTAAACTTGAGGACTAGAAATTTAACAATAATAATGGAATTAAAAACTTGAGAGGTTTCAAGTAGATTCAGTGCATATTATTTTTGCATACTGGATCTTTATAAATCTGATTGCGCTTTCTTTGGCTACTTCAGCTCTAATTTGTGTACTTCATTTTCTAGTTTATTTCTTTTTTATTTTTATTTTCTCCTGTGACCTTCTGCTTTTTGTAATTTTATCTTTCAGATTTGAAGCCTGAATTTAATGTAAGTTCCTTTTTCAGAAATTTATCCTGCCAGGTGCAAGGATGCCTGGCTATAAAAATAAATTTTAAAAATAATTACATAATTTTTATTTATTTTCTTTTCCTCATGTGATACAAAGTTGAAATGGCCAGCCTGTGAGCCTGTGGCTGCTGTCAGAAGGACACTTCACTTCCACATTGTTCAATATGTAGTGGCAAAGTTCAAGATAGGAATTTTCTTTTAGTGTCCTCTGAGGGCCTGCATTTATATATAAACTTTTCAATGGACTTAGTATACTTAATGAATTCCATAATTATCAAACTTTGAATCCAGTCTTCAGCACTGCATGAGTGCCTGAAAAAAATTAATTTCACTAAATGATCTTAGCACAAAACCAAATATCTTTGTTGGTCTCATTGTACATTTTTCAATATTACTCCAAATCACTCATTCTATATTTAATTATACAAAAAATTACTATATTAAAGGTTATTGTTAACTTTTTACTTTCAAAGAGGTTATTTGTTGTTGTTGTTGTTATTTTTTTGCATGGGCAGACACTGGGAATCTAATCCAGGTCTCCGGCATGGCAGGTGAGAATTCTCCCACTGAGCCACCCTGGGCTGCCCTTTAGTGAGTTTTTTAACATTATTATTTCTAAGATATCTAATTGACCTAATTGGTTCTTTTTTTTTTCAATTGTAGAAATTGTAGGTTTACAGAAAAAAACATGTAGAAAATGAAGAGTTTCCATATACCTGTCTCTATTATTAGCATTTTGCATTAATGTGGTAACTTTGTTATATTTTATGAGAGAATATTGTAAATGTACTATTACTTACAGTCCATAGTTTTCATTAGGGCTCACTGTGTTGTACAGTCCTATGTTGTTTATTTAAAAAAAATTGCTGTGTAATGAACTTATCTAAAATTTCCCCTTTTAACCACATTCAGATATATAATTCAATAGTGTTAATTACATTCTCAGTGTTGTGCTACCATCACCACCATCTATTAACAAAATGTTTAATTGGTTCTTTTTTAAAAGCAGCTATTTTTTCTCTCTTATTTAACATTTATTTTTATTCAATATGTATTCATTTATTTGGGGAGGAAGTTAAAATATTTGAGTTAATGTCTATTTTTGCATTGTTTTATTTCATTTGGATGGCATTGAACTCAGAGAATTTTAGCTATTTCTTGCTTCTAGTAATGCTAGCTTTGCCCCTCTTTTACCATGTTATATAGGATTGGGGTTTATAAACTCTTATTGGATCTTCTCTCCCTATTTCTCTGTCTGTCTTAATTCATCAGATCTACAGGTGTTTGGGATCTTTACTTTGTCTGCCTGTGGGACCCCAGTGCAGTGTCAACCATTTTATTGACATGTTATGGCTCATGCTCCATTTCAATATTGAGGAAATTAGAGATTCAATATTGATGATATTACAGATTTCAGTGCAATATTACATCAAAATAAAACAGAAGATGAATTTATTTAGTTTATAATTACAAAACATTGTCTGAGAACTCTGTCTTTTGTAAGACTGAGGTTCAATAGGACTGTCACCAAGAAACCCAGAGGTTAAACACCAGAAGCAATTTTCAGTCAAAATCCACAGGCTGAAGTGCCACAATAGTCTCCGATAACACAGGAAGCAAATGCCTATTCTCATGTACCTTATTTTAAATCTGCTTCCCTAGTCGCAAATTTGCATTATTTTTCTGTAACAGTACAAGGGTTTATTTGTTTTGGTTGATTGGTTGTTTTTTGTTTATTTTGTCATATTTTATGCTGAAAATATCTCTTGTGCTTTTTATTTTTATGCTTTACCACTCAGATCTGCTCAAGATCCACTCAAGAACAGAGCCAGATGCAAAAATGTGGTTGCCAATATTTACTAATATATAAAGTGAAAAAAGTGCTGAGACAGTAGGGAAAAAAAGAGTAAATACATGAATAAGGGCATTACTACCTGTCCCCTATAGAAAACAAGTGCAACTGATTGATCATTCTTGTGGAATTGCTTTAAGAATGGCCATAAGTTATGACATAAGTGTTCCTAGGACAGTCCAAGGGAAATGAGAATGGGAGCTCCTCTCTTTCTTTGCTTTATTGTTCACCTCATGGGCTATAAGATACCAATTCCCCAATGTGATCTATACATTAATGCAATCTTAATCAAAAGTTCTCAAGCATTTCTCTAGATTTCATAAATTTAGAAAATGGATGCAGAAAGCTTAAACAAATACAATAGTGAAAACAATTTTGGACAACTGGAAAACCAGCCACTTTGAAGATTTATCCTAAATCTACAATGACCAAACAATGGCCATTTATTGGTTCACAATTTTGAGACTAGGCAAGGTGATGTTTCTCACCAATCTGCAGCATTCTAGTGCTGGCTGTAGGTGATCCTTGGGCTTCATTGGCTTTAATTTCTGCCTCACCTTGTGGTGATGTCCTCTCCTTTCTTTTCTGGGTCTGTTGACTTCTGGCTTCCTGATTCAGAATCCTCCAATTACATCTCTTTATAAAGTCTCTAGTAATAGCATTATGACCCATGATGGTTCAGATAGCCATACCTAAACTAAAATTAACATCTTCAGAGGTCCTATTTACAATGGGTTCTAATCACATGAGAATTGGATTAAGATTAAGAACTTTTTCTTTTCTAGGATGCAAAATTCAATTTACCACACCATATATCTATAATCATAAATTTCTGCACTTCCCTTTTCCAACTTTTTTAAATAGAAACATCTGTATATTCTGAGCATGCTGTTAAGACTCTTTGTTGATATGTAAGTCAATTTTTATCTCTTCCATAGCATATAAATAGATAAAAACTCACACTACAGTATTTGGAAATATTCTATATTTCCATGTAGGGAATTACCATTGCTTTATTTACATCACTCAAAGCACAGATGTGTGTTAGTAGGAGAAATAGCTTATACGACATAGTATCTGTTTTTGGGATGTGGAGTGAGATGCTTTATGGTATGTTGTGGTAACACAGGCTCACACACAACAGAGACTTTCTGCAAATGGCATCTTTGCTAGACACTGCACAAAGGATTCTAAAGTGCAGGGGAAAAGTCTCCTCAGGGCTTGTCCTGGAGGGAGGTCATCTGCTGTTCAGGGTCAGTGGCTGCCAGTTTTGCACACCTTACTTTGCATTGGGGATAAGCCACATCTGTGTTGCCTGAGAGATAGGTTTTTATACCCCACAGGGAGGAGCCATACCTCTGAGAGGAAAGCATGTATCAAGCAACATTGTGGAAAATTCCAGCCCAGATGAGCCCCTGAAGCTACTGGTCCTGGTTTGAGGTTCAAGGTATAATGGACCCTGGCTGTGGAATGGAAACATAATGAAACAACTGCACACAAATGAGGGGATAGGAGAGGGCTGGAGGGTGGCACTTGACCTTGACATTGCTGAGTATACTCTGGTTTACTAAGGATGGTATGTACTTAAATATGATACACAGGAAGCAGAGAGGGATGTATTAATATGTTCTGGATAAGTTTTCCCCATCATTTTTCCATATATATTACTTCTTTTTAATAGATTTAAGAACACCCATTTTATTAGTTTTAATTTTTATTTCTCAATATGCAAAATGAAGGCCAATACTAAATATCTGAATATTTTTTATCTTTTACTGCACATATCAAATAACCACCTAATAAATTCTATCACTTTCAGTCTTTGGAGGTGGGGGAATATGGTCCCAGATGAGAATTTCTAGGCAAACATAAGCTGAAATACTAACAACTGGGTCTTATCATAGTAAAGAGATATGGCATACCATAGGGCTAAGACAAACTCTAATCTTTGATAGGCACATTTTAAAAATATGTATTACATGAGTCAATAACTTTTAAATGAAATTAATTTAATCTTAATTTAAAAGATTTAGCTACTTCTGTTCTGCAAATATCTTTGTTCCTAAAATCCATTATTGAAAAAAATGATGTAAAAGGAGTTCTTGTTAAGATTTTTCAAGGCACAGAAAATGTTATGCTCACTTGAGTTATAAATTATTGTTCAAAGGATTATTAGAATTATTTCTTTTGGGTACCATCATAGAATGACTTGGTCTGTTATAAACTATCCAAGACTATTCGCTTCCTGAAATGATACTCTGTATACCCACAAAGAGCCCAAGCCTCTTCTCATTTCAGAGAGCAAAATTACAGGGAACAATTCAGGGCACAAGGGCTGTATTGAGATGCTGACTGAAGTTTTATTCATCCTACACCTCAATATATTTTGTTTTAAAAGTGCATACACTAAAGCAATGCTCCAGTTGCATTTATTTAAAAACATTCCCCTATATGTATAATTTTAAATGATAGTATTGGTTTACTGATAATCATTGTATAAAAACTGCAATAATATTTGTAATTAAAGATGAGCATGTTTATCACATATTAGTCAAGTCCTTAAATTTGATCAATGATAAATATAATGTACTTTGACATTAAAATAATAGTCTTTCAACAGTTTCTTTAGTATGAACTTTATTTCATTTAATCTTGTACATTGACTAACCTTATGTCTCACAAAGAAACTTTAGAAATAACCTTAATATCATTGTTTAGGAATTGTCTAGCATACTAAAGACATTAAATAATCCCAATTTTCAGTTAGTCTGCATGTGTCTTGTGGAACTCCTGGATTAAATAGCAACCAAATATGTCTCAAAATAAAGAAAATAAAATGCATCTTATTGATGGTCTTTCAGATCACAGTTTTAAGTAGATGGCATTTGTGTAGGAAAATTATTTCCATTGGGCATGGGGAAAGGACTTTAATATTTAAGAAATAATGTCATATTTTAATAATCTTCCATAAAATGTAAAAAATATGCAAAGAACTGTTTTTATTATCACTGTATTCCCAGAACATAAGATTAAGCCTAACACATAATAAACTTCAAAATATAATAACCAAATGAATAAATGGTAGTGATTCTAATTATGATCAGGTTTTCTGCTGTCAGTACATGGAACGATGTAAAACTTTAAAGATAGTCCTGGCACCTTTTTGAGTCCATTTCATGAAGACCTCGGCCCCCATATAGAACACCACAAAGAATTATTATAATTTATCCTGGTGTCTGAAAAAACCCATTTGTTTCCAACATAATCTATTGCATTTTAGTGAATGCCAACAACTTCTATTGCTTCAATTTTGTTTCCTCTTTTTGTGAAGTTATGTGATATTCCAAAGAAATAAGGTTTTCTACATATTCTGCTCTAATTTCAGGCCACTATTAACTACTCAAAAATTGTTTGCTAATTCATATCATTGTTCAGTCCTTAATGTTTTGGGAACACCAATTTCTACAGTACCTTTGTTTATTCATTCAACCAGTCCCCCTGAGTTCGCTGAAAATGAAGTGATTAATATTAAGGCTAACCTGAATAAAATTATTTCTGCACAATAAATAACATTATATTGCCCTTCAAATTTGGAAAGGCATTAGATTAGCTTCCATTTTGACTATTTACTTTGTTTTAAGAATCAAAATATCATTTCCTTAAGTGTAAATTGGTAGGATACAGAAGAATCAACCCTCCCTGGAGACATTTGTTTGGATATATGGAAACAGGTTGATGTGTGCCCTTCTTATGAGCATTCTAGAGGAGCTCCTGGACTTGTTCTTTGTTTTAAATATTGTGGAAATGTGGTTACAAATATAAGATGACAGAATCAAACAGTATGCATAGGCTGTTTATAAATTTCCAAATTTTTAAATTTAAACAAATTGAAGGAGCCAGTGGAGATACACATTCATTAAACCAGTCATATTTAAGATAAAGTAAGTATGTCCTTCAATTTATTTTTTTAGGAATATAATTTTGATTTTGATAGTATATGCTATGATTTATAGAAATTTATATGATTATAGAAATAATCTAAATTATGTAAACATTATAAATAAAATTATCCCACACAATAGCTATGAAATAAATAATTGATAGAAAAAAATCTAGTACCTTGCAATAGTTTAGATTGACAATTTTGTTCTTTATAGAGTAATTGATTGGATTACATGATTTGTTGTATTACTTATCTAGATATCTATTAATAATTTTTAGTAATGTGACTCATGTAACCATGAGGAAACCATGGAATCATTTTTGTACTGGGTTCAAAACAACTTACTTGATGTATTTTAACCTGAGCAGATATAAATTATGTATTTCCTTTTGCATGATGTGGATTTTATCTGTAGTGAAGATTAACAGAGATCATACAATGGTAGAAGACAAACAGCTGCATGTCTTATGACCACAAAAAGAATAAATGATACGAAGTGGGTTTTCCTCCTTCCCATGAATTTTATAGGAAAATAAGTTGGATGACATAATAAATTAATAGGTGAATCCTGATAAAATGCTATTCCAGTTTGTAAGCTCAGTATCATCTGAAGAACACAGGGATAAAATGAGATGTAGCAGACCCAGGAAATGTTTTAGGTATTTTAAAGAACAGATTTAGATTACAAAATGTCTACATCTTTTATGTCAAAAACCTTAAACATGAACAGCCATACATGCAAATCCTTTATAGCATCAGTGGAAATATCAGGAGCTAAAAATGAAACAGTATCAAATTTTTGCCTCATCCAAAATGTCCCTTGAATATTGAGCAATTCCTTTTAATCACTCTTAAAAAATATTATTATTAAGGAAAAGTACTATATCATTCTGAGAATAAAATTATTAAGAACACTTGCAGTTTACAAAAATAGGATTAGGACTTAAAGTACTACTTCACTTATTAGCTAGTAGACTCATGTAAGTATGTGATAAAAATATAGTCAAGAAGAGTACATTTACAGACTTACAAGACACCATTATAATGCAATATTAATTAAATTTAGAATTAATTAAAATTAAAATTAAACCTCGTGTAGAAACACCACTAGCAATTAAAGGTCTCTCTTTACGATTATCAAGGAGAAATCACTACACGAGATGGACGTCTGTGCTGCTTCAATCAATTGTAAAAGTTTGAATGGGGAACAGAGAAGATAAATGCTAATTTCAATTACAAAAGTAAAAAAACATGTAAAGGAGCATGAGGAAAAATTCAGAAACCATTGAGTAAGTAAATCAGAGAGTGAATTCTCAGAATTTTTCCTTAGAAGGTTTTAATCTCAGCTTTTAATGTCTTTTTTTTTTTCAGTGACTATATTGAAGCCTTCAGAAGACAGAGGA
>PVIY010049873.1:0-16515 GCA_004026745.1 Myrmecophaga tridactyla
CGAGGGGGCGGGGCCGAGCCGAAGCGAGGGGCACTGGCTGAGGGGGGCGACGAGGTCCCGGGACAACGGCCGGCGTGGGGGAGGACACCCCCCAGGGCGACAAGAGGGGGCTTCCGGGGCTGGCGAGGGGCTGTGCGGGGCAACCGGGAGCTGGCGGGGCTCTCCGGGCCTCCCGCCGGCCGTACCTGTCAGACGGATCTTGATGCTGGAGCCGTTCCTGCGCGTCCCGGGGTTCGACATCTCCCGCCAGCGATCGGGCAGCCGCGGATCCAGCGCCTCCGCCCCCCGGCCCGGCCCGGCCCGGCCCCGCCGCCGCCGCCTCAAGGTTACGGCTCCGGGCTGGGCGCCGGGGTCCGAGCCGGGACACAAACTCCGCGGCCCAGGCGTCCGGGCGGCGGGCGGATGGTTGAGCCGGGACTTGGCACTCGGCCCCGCGCCCCGACCCTCGCGCCCTCCCCGCCGTGCCCAGCCCAGAGCCGCCGCCGCCGCCGCCGCCGCCTCCACCACCTCAGAGCCGGACGCCCGCCGCCCTCGCCGCTTCCGCCGCCGCCTTCCCGAGCCGCGCGCGCACACGCCGCCTGCCTCGCCGGCCCGGCCCTGCGCGCCCCCGTCTGCGTGCGCGCGCGCGCCCAGGCTGCGTCGGGGCGGGGCAAGACGCGCGCGTACGTCACCCGCCTGGCTGCGGCCGCGCCGGGGCTCCGCGGCTTGCGGACCCGGACCTTCCCGCTCTTGCCCGGCCCGGACGGGCTTCTCCAGGAAGCTGGGAAGAGGCGTGGCCGCGCCGGCAGCCGAGCGCCCCGGAGCCCACTCGCGGAGAAGCGCGGGGGCGCGGGGTGAGGGGTCGTCCCGATGCGGGTGGGCGGTGCTGCCAGCCTCAGCCTTCAGTCCTCTCTGCGGGACCCGATGTGCAGATGGGAACGTGGAGGCTCCGAGGATGGAATTCTTTTCCTGGGCTCTGGCTGAAGGCTCCGGGCTCCTGCTAAGCTCCTGCAGGGAGGCCTCCATGAAACCGTGGCCTGTTCTTAGACTAAGCCCCTCGTACAAGCGACACGGGCCTTCAAGAAGATTTTGAGTAAAGAGTTTTCAGATAATGCGGCCGATTCAAGGGGGCGGCTTCTCAAAAAGACAAAGTCCCTTGGGTGGGTTCTTTGCAGCTAATGCACTCTGTTGACCCGAAACAGAGTTGCCAGAATCGCGCAGAAAGTACCGTGTATGGACACGATAAACAAGATTTGTGAGAGGGTTAAAGTTGAGGGGTAGAGAAGATGCTGGTCATGAGCCAGTGACCAGACAAGCAGCAATACCGCCTACGTTTCCCTGCCTTCTGCTAACACTTCCCCTCCTCTCAGGGTTACAGGTTAGAACTAGAAGCTCAGTATACATTCTCTTGCAAACGTGGTGTAGAGAAGAAGAATTATATTAACAGTAAGGAAGGCTGGGTTGTTTATCAAACTTGTCTTTAACCCACTTTATGTAATCCTTTTAATGTACAAATTCTTTTAATTCGCTTATTTGGTTTGTGTCTTACAGAAACCAGGCTCTGGGCAGTTGCAGCCATCCCTTGCAGGCTTGGGCCTTTTCCGAGGTCACAGTCTTGGGACTAGGCCCCTGTCCCTAGAGCCCCTTGGCAGTGCCTGCCAGCTGCAATCTGAGCCCAGTGAAAGCAGAGTCCTGCTTTGACTGTCTGGGCCTCAGTCCCTCAGAAAAGTGTGCCTGGATCGTTTGTACGGCCTTTTGCTGCTCAGACTTTAAATGGTTCTGTGTTTAAGCTACAGGACAGTAGACCCAGAATCCAGCTCTGTTTCTCTCTGCAGGCAATTGTCCCTTGATCTGAATAAACCCATTTACAGTTGGTTGTCTAATGTCCCCAAATAATCCCCATTCTTCTTTCATCCCAGTCAGTATTTCCTCCTCTTTATTACCATATTCAAGAAGTCTATTCTTTCTGAAACAAACCCGACTCTCTCTCTCTCTGCTTACCTGTTCTGTTCCCCTACCATTCCTGGCCTGGAAACCATTTATTTCTTAACCACATTGTTTTCTTATCTGCCTAGATGTCTGGACCTTCCTTTGCTTGATTATTTCATCAACACCCCCTGCCTCCAGCACCCACCCCATCCACCCCCAGCCAGGAGGTTCTTTCTGAAAGGTATTTTGTTTACTTGGTAACAAGTAATTACGGTTATTTAACTGGAAACACCTAATGGTGTGCTGCCCCACAAACTATACAAGGAGAACCTTCCTAATCAGAAGCTAACACTTTATTCATTCACCAAATCTTGGCCACCTATTCAGGGACACAAGTCACAGCCTCAGCATCTCAGAAGCTCAGCTAACTGAGAGACAGACGTAAACAATTGACACTGATGCAGGGATAGAGATATGCACAGAGGGCCAGGGGAGAGGTTACAGGGCAAATCTGCCTTTGGGGAGGGGATGGGGAGATCTCAGAAAGGCATATAAGGACCTTGGAGGCAGTGTTTGCCAGCATACGGCTGGAGAAGGGCTTTGTAGGCAGCGGGAGCCTCTCATGCAAAGGCATGAAAGTAAATGCCTTTTCCAGCAGTTTCCGACACCACACCAATCTCATAGCTGCAGTATCTTCCATCCATACACCTTATCCCACTCTAAGTTGATAAAACTGATAAAAGATATTTGCCCACTTAAAAATCATCAGCCACTTAACAAAAAAGTCATCAGTCGCTATTTTATCCTAGCCCTCATACTGAACTTAAGATCTACCCTGAAATTTATTCATCCTGTATCAAATTTTGTCAAAAATACTATCTTCTAAAACCATCTGGAAGACATAGACACTGCAGTGGTTTGGAGTTGTTCTTAATCTGAATTCATTCCTGTGGGTATGAACCCATGGTAAATAGGACCTTTTGATAAGGTTATTTAATTAAAGTGTGGCCAACTGAATTAGGATGGGTCTTAATCCTGTGGAGAAGGCCACAGAGAGAAAGTACTGGGAGAAGCAAGAAGTAGGAAATTCAAGGGACCCGGAGGAGAAAGGGGACAACATCGCTGTGTGCACTGCCATGTGACATAAAAAACAAGGACCAAAGATCACCAGCAGCCAGCCCCAGCCACAATCTTCAGGGAAAAAACATTGTCTGGCTGACACCTAGAATTTGAACTCCTAGCCTACAAATTGTGAGCCACTAAATTCCTATTGTCTAAGAAGCTAGGAAACTAAAACAGGAACTATCAAATATTTCTGCTGAAACAAAGCTGGGACACAGTGAGTTTTTTCACATGTCCTCTGCAATGTCTAGAAGGCACAGTTTTGACCCTGCTTTCTATGTAGGCTTGGCAGCTGATTTTATTGCCCCCAAATGTTTCATTTTCCTGCATCAGTGTTATAGGGCATCTGAAAACATTTTCCAGTGGAAATAAAAATCTTTCTTTGGATCTGGCTGTAGTAGTTCTTAACCTGTTTCTGAGTCAAACCTCTTTAAGCATCTGATGAAAACTCTGGACCTTTTCCCCAGAAAAATTCATGCATGGCAGATGCCAAAGTTTGCATCCAATTTCAGTGGGTTCATGATCTCCTGAAAGCAATTTGTGGACGTTGTAAGGGCTCTAGATTAAGAACTGCTCTTCTAAAGGAAATCATTCAATAATCTTTACGACTATCTCATATGTACGTGTTCAGGAGGGAACACCGAGCTAGCCCCTTTTGAAGGCTGTGAAGGCTTTGGAAAAGAAAACACATACAGGCCCACCCGCTACCCTCCCTCCACCACCTGTTCAGCTGGGGGCAGAGCAAGTTAATTAAATTCTCCAAGCCTCACTTTGTCCATCTCTCAAATGGGAATAATAGTGCCTCTCGCCCAAAGTCAGCACGAGGGTTAACTTAAACCCTGGATGTGGATTTAGCAGTCTAATAGAGCAGATGCTTGGCGAGTGGTAGGACATATAAAATGTATGTGCTCGTCTTTGTTCCAGTGCCTACTATGGGAGATGCAGCCACAATTACTGTTGGGGAAGTTTGGGATATTGTGCAGAATATTCCTGGCAGGAGTGGACAGCTATACCACATGCCTCTCGAGAGCACGTTTCTGTACATGAGCCAGTGCCTCTGACACCAGTGGCTGGATGAGATCAGCCCTTACGGTCTTCTCTAGAACTAGGAGCTAAACTCCTTTTGCTTTTCATCTGAACACCAAGTTTTTAAAATAATTGGATGTGCAAAATTGTGATACTTAGCACATTTATTTACTTATTCTTTTTGGCCCACATGGCTTTAGGGTCTTTCTCGAAGTGACAGATCTAATATTTCCAGTCTGCAAGGCTGACTATATTATCATCATTGGTAAGGGTTATAACTTAGTATTTTTTTCTCATTGAAATTTTAATTAAGGTCATCATGGATGGACAATTGTATAGATGGAAATATGACAGAGGGATCCGTCATGCCCTTTACCTGGCCTCCCCAGATGACATTTTGCAAAACCATAGTATAAGATCACAATCAGGGGTGGGCCCAATGACTCAGCAGGCAGAGTTCTCGCCTGCCATGCCAGAGACCCAGGTTTTATTCCCAGTGCCTGCCCATGAAAAAAAAAAAGAAAAAGATCACCATCAGGATATTGGCATTGAAACAATAGACAAAGTTACACAGATTTCCCCAGTTTTACCTGTACTGATTTGTGTGGCTGTGGCTGTTAAATTGTATATAGTTTTAGCACCTGTGTGTTCCATATATCCGTCTCTAGAGTCAAGATACCCAACAGTTTCCACATCACAAAGACCCCATCTTGTGGTCATTTTATACCCTTGTCCCCCAACCCCTGGCAACTACTAATCTGTTCTCCATTTCTAAAATTTTGTCATTTCAAAAATGCTGTATAAATGGAACCATACAGTATGTGATCTTTGGGGATTGTCCTTGTTCACTCAGCATAATTCCCAGGATATTCTTCCAAACTGTTCCTTTTCATTGCTGAATAGTATTCCACTGGCAGTCAGTGTGTGCCACAGTCTAAGTCTTCACTAGTTGAATGCCATCTGGGCTGGCTCCAGTTTTTGGTTATTACAGATAAACTACTCTGAACTTTTGTGTACAGGTTTTGTGTATGTGAGTGAGTGTGTGTGTGTGTGTGTGTGTGTGTGTATGTGTACATAAGTTTTCATTTCTCTGGGATAAGTGCTCAAGAGTACTGCTCGGTCATGCATGTTTAACTTTATAAAAAATTGCCAAATATTTTCTGGAGTGGCTGTACCATTTTATATTCCCACCAGCAATATATGAGTGAGCCAGTGTCTCTGCATCCTTGTCAGCATTTGATATTGTCACTATTTTTAATTTTCGCCATTCTGATAAGTATTTTCTTATGACTGAAAATATTTGAGATAGATGATTCCTTCAAACATATGCAGCCAGATAATTGGGGACAAATCTAGAAAACTAATTTCATTTCAAAATTTTTCTTTAAAGCCATAGTTCTTGCCTGCCATGCCAGAGACCCAGGTTCAATTCCCGGTACCTATGCATGCCAAAATAAAAAAAAAGGACACTAGTTGAATCCCTCACTCTACATTCAGAAACAGCTATGGTCAAATGAGAAAATTATTGAATTGCTGTTATTCATAAAAAATACAATTTTGATTTAGCTTGAAATGCTAGTGATCAATGAAAGGGATCAGTAAGGGTTATGGCCTGTAATATATATTTTTTCTGTTTGTTATATTTTTCTGTTGTCTTTATTTCTTTTTCTGAATTGATGCTAATGTTCTGGGAAATGATCATGATGATGAATATGCAACTATGTGATGATATTGTGAATTGCTGAGTGTATGTGTTGGGAATGTTTGTGTTTCTTATAGTTTTTTTTAATTAATAAAAAATTTAAATTAAATAAAATTAAATTAAATTTAAAAATACAATTTTGTTTATAAAATAGTTCCCACTTGGGTGAGCAGTTTTTTAAACAATTAAAATTATTATCCTAATAAAAGTAATTAAAATGCCTAATAATATAGTAAACTCAATTTTTAAAACTCAGAAATAAGCAAAGGAGATTTCCGGGCTTCAGGTCTCCTACTTATTGAAGAATTTCTGATCTTTATCGGTTCAGGAAAATAGGACAGAAAGTTCTCCCAATTCATTGTATCTCACTTATGCTATATAAGCAACAATAGTCAGGGATGAGCCAAAGGACATCCCCAGTAAGGCCTTGAATCGTTATTTATTGGCTAAATATTTTACTAGTTTTTGGACAGAGTTGGAGGAAACTCTACGAAATAGGCAATGGTTCTCAAAGTGGGGTCACAGGAATGGCACATCTGCTCCATCTACAGCGGCCTGGGAACTGTTAGAAATGCAAATTCTCAGGCCCCACCCCAGACTTATTGCAACAGAAACTTAGGGGCTGAGCCCAAAACCCTGTGTTTTAACGAGCCCTCCACGTGGTTCTGATGCAGACTTGCCTTTGAGAACCACTGTTACAAGCATACAATTAACTTTCTATTGTTTTCACTTTTAGTGAAAGGAAGGGAGCAGAGATGTACAAAATCCAAAACAAGGGTATTTGTGTTAGAATGTTAAAAACAAATGGAGGTAACTTAAGCAAAAAATGCAATATATTAGAAGAATTTCAGGGGATTCATCAAATCCTTGGATGGCTCTGAGTGCAAGCTAGAAAAGGGGCAAAGATCAACACATTTCACCAGCCAAGGAGCAAACTCTTTCAACAGAAAGAAACAGTATGGCCAGGATGACACCCCTGCTCTCCCATGAATTAATACCATCTGTCCCTTCACCCTGGGGTCACTCTTTCCAGATTGCCCAAGCCCAGGAAGGAGTTTCCCAGCCTATTGAGTCCATACTAGGCCTGGGGACAGCAAGAAGGAAAGAAAAGGCCCCCTTTTACTTTTGTAATAGGGACTGCCTCCTGCCCAAAGCACACACAATAGTGCTTTCTCCCAGTAGGAAAGGGGACCCGATACTGAACAGGCCACAGAATCTGTCTTGGAAATGTATGGGGAAAAGAGGGTGACAGATGTACATCTACTATCATTTGATTAAACTGATACGAGAGTTTAAATCAGATCTCCTTTTTTTGATTCCCCAACCACATACTGACTCTCATCAAAGGATGGAGACAGCCTAACAGGAGAGGCTGAAGTAGGTCTGTGATTCCAAACAAATTGGAAAATTCATGAATCACACAGTCTTGCACTAATTATCAGAAAAGACCTGTAATAAGTACCCATCTGTAGCAAATATTAGCCGACGTTTCTGTTGGCAGGGAGGTGACCTAATTCTCCAGTTCTACAGATATGATGAACCAGTAACCAAATCACTGCATCCTTCACGGTATATAAATCAAACTCATCTTTCTGCTGGGACCCAGCAAGGCTGCAATCTTACTTGATTGTGCAAAAATAGAAACAAGCGCAGATAAATGTGACAAAGATTTCCCTAGTTCCAAGAAGAGGGTGGGAGCTGTACCTCATTATTTAAAAGCCTTAATATAAACAAATTAAGTTAATTGGGGGTTTAATAGCAGCATCTGGTTTGGGTGAGGGATGATATATAATTATTAGCTACTCTTCCTGCTTAGTGAACGTGATAAGAGATTTTCAAGGATAGATATTTCAAATCTAGGCTCACTCCCTTTTTTCAATGCCTAGTAGAACCCTGTAGGGAGCTTAAAGCAGATACTTTTGTCTGCGTCTAACCTTCTATCTGCCCAGGACCTCCCTGGATGAATGACTCTTAGCCATTCATAGCTTTAAGACTTGTGTCCTTTCTTCCCAAGAATGGTGTCTTTGAAAAGCACACTTTTGTCATTTGTACACACCTATGGGTAATATTTGTTCACTTTTCCTCTCTTGGTCATTTGCAGATTTTTTTTTTTTAATTCTGCCTCTTATGGGGTCATTTTTTTTCTTTTTTAGTGCAATTTTATTGAGCTATATTATATATTCATGTACCATAGAATCATCCGAATTGTACAACCGGTGTTTCACAGTGTCATCATACAGCTGTGCATTGGTCACCACAATAGATTTTTGAACATTTTTCTTACTCCAAAAATAAATATCAAAAGTAAAAATAAGAGTGAAAAAGAACACCTAAAACCTCCAATCCCCCTCCAGCCCTATTATTTATTTTTTGTCTTTTTTTTTTTCCTTATCTGTCCATATCCTGGATAAAGGGAGTATCAAGCACAAGTTTCACAGTCACATGGTCCCACCTTCAGAGCTCTATAGCTATTCAATCATCTTCAAGAATAAAGGCTATTGAAAAAATGTTTATTGGGTACAAAATTTATATTTTGACTAGTGCATTTCCTAATATAACTTATGTAGATAGCTTGATTGAACACCATAATTACTTGGAATCTTGGGTAGGACATGAGATTTTGTTGGTTTGTCCAGAGTGATGCCCCGATGAATCCCAGAGTGATTCGATCAGTGAGTGGAAAAGTATTTGCAAAGCCCCCTTCGGGGAATGGTGAGAACAGGGAGAAATTCAACTTCCCCAAGTTGAATTCTTGATATTCTCACAAGCAGTGCGGACAAGCAAAGCTATAGGCTGAGCCCCCAGTCTTGGGGTTTGTTCATATGAAACTTAACTCCACAAAGGATAGGTCAAGTCTACTTAAAATTTAGGCTTAAGATTCACCCCCAAGAGAACTTCTTTTGTTGCTCAGATGTGGCCTCTCTCTCAGCCAACACGACGAGCAGTCTCACCACCCTACCCCTCTCTACGTGGGACATGACTCCCAGGGGTGTGGACCTTCCTGGCAATGTGGAACAGAGATCTTGGAATGAGCTGAGACTCAGCATCAAGGGATTGAGAAAACCTTCTCCACCAAAAGGGGAAGAGGGAAATGAGACAAAGTGTCAATGGCTGAGAGAATCCAAACAGAGTCAAGAGGTTATCCTGGAGGTTATTCTTATGCATCAAGTAGATATCACCTTGTTATTCAAGATATAATGGAGAGGCTGGAGGGAACTGCCTGAAAATGTAGAGCTGTGTTCCAGTAGCCATGTTTCTTGAGGATGATTGAATAATGATACAGCTGCAACAATGTGACTGTGTGATTGAGAAAACCTTGTGTCTGATGCTCCTTTTATCTACCTTGCCAACAAAGGAGTAGAACATCTGGAATAAAAATAAATAATGGGGGGACAAATGTTAAAATATAGTTTGAAATGCTAGTGATTAATGAAAGCGAGGGGTAAGGGGTATGGTATGTATAATCTTTTTTTTTTTTCTGTTTTCGTTTTATTTTTCTTCTGTTGTCTTTTTATTTCTTTTTCTGAATTGATGCAAATGTTCTAAGAAATGATGAATATGCAACTATGTGATGATATTGTGAATAACTGATTATATATATAGAACGGAATGATCATATGGTAATGTTTTTGTTTGTTGTTAAATTTTTTTAATTAATAAATAAATAGATTAAAAAAAAAGAAGAAGAACCAAGGCTATTGGATTACAATTCAAGAGTTCCGGGTATTTCCCTTTAGCTACCCCAATGCTCCCCAAACTAAAAGGGCTATCCGTATACTGCATAAGAATAATCTCCAGAATGACCTCTCGATTCTATTTGAAATCTCTCAGCCATTGAAACTTTGTCTCAATCCCACCTTGCCAGGGCCACTTGTAGAATATTAAGCAAACGTTTTATCAAGAACCTTCTGGGTGCCAGCCAGGCAATGTGCTAAAGTGCAAGGGGTTTAAAAATATCATAAGGCATGGTCCCGGACACTCTGTGGCTTGCATCTGGTAGTGGAGACCTTCATATAAACAAATCATTAAAAGGTAATGTGCAAATGAGGCAGAAAAGCCAAGCTGAAGCCTTCCGTTTCTCCATGGACACCAGTGTGCCAGATGTCAGCGGAGAGAGGGATGGGTCCTGCCACTTCCCCAGAACGCATAAGGGAGGTGATCTGTGTCCTTGCTGGGCATTTTGCCTTGTATCTTAAGCAGCAAGTTTCCAAAGAGGTTCTCGCAACCATACTTAGCCCCACCGTCTTATGCTTGTATAGGAAGCTAAGAATTGCTAGGGAAGCTTCACAGACCTCCTCGGGCTACGGAACGGCAGGAGGCAGTTCCTAGCCCAAAGGAGTTACCGCTCTTTGGTTGCAGTGCTTTGCAGACTACATCCTATATAAGTGGAAGGAAAGGTGGCTCTTGGGGGGACCGGGTCAACACTGAATGATTTGCGAAAGCTGTAGATCTGCCAATTGCCTAGAATGTGGTATTTGGGTGGCACTAGATTGCTTTGAGCAAGAACTAGTTCTCTTCTTGGGCAGAATTGTCCTGGAAGTTCAAAAGAAAAAGTTTCTGCCTGGACTTTAGATCATTCAGATACGATTCATAACTTATTTTGATAGATGAAAAGTACCTATATAGTTAGGCAGGTAGACTTACTGCCTAACTATACTGTATACTGTAGAGGAAGCCTCCTTCTACAGTATATGTAAGTAGTTACTGAGGTGTGCACATTCCTGGAAAATCTTTCCAGAGATGGCCCATAAAAACCTGGTTTTCACGTCTGCTTTCATCATCGCCTAAACATTATTCAAATCTAGAGGCAGTCCACGAACTGTTCTGTAAAAAACACAACAAATACCAAAGTTTCCTTCCTTCAAAATGCACAGACTAAAAATCCGAGACATATTAAAACAGGAGCAATGATGAACCCCCAGAGCAATTAATTCCCTGGAGATTTCCATCTTAGACACATAACTTGGAGGGAATGGGTGTCAGCAGAGTGGGTTTAAGCGCTCTCCTACTGGATCTTAAATGTTGCGCCTTAGATTTCTGAGCTTTGGTTTCCCTCACCCATAAAATATCATAATCTTAATGGTGATATGCTGTGCTCTTGTAAGAATCATCCATTTAGCAATGATGCCTGTGAAAGTACTTTATAAAAGTGTTACACTAATGAGAATTCTTGATCTAGGGGTATTTCTACCTAATTTGCAAGCTTCCAGAGAGGGGCTTTGCTTTCCTTCTAATATTTATGCAACTGAATGCATAGGGATGACCAAAATTATATAACGATGTTTCCATAATGTAAAATAATTGTTCAATGTCTTTATGACTAAAAAAATAACTTTAAAGGTTTTCTAAGCAATCACATTTCTCAAAGATAAGTAAATCAGGAATGTGGAATAGTTCCCCATTTATGATTCACCCCCACTAAGTGAAAGGGCGTTTGCTTTGGAGGAGAGGAACTCATACACTGAAACTACTTTTTATTACTGGTAACTCCCATGTCATTTATCTGACTTTTATTGTATGCAGTTATGCTTCAGGAATTTAAGTCGCGACTCCATAATCATGTAATACACCCTGAGATTGCACAATCCTGATATATTTGAAGGTTTCAAAAAAGGATTGCTAGAAAAACTACCAATGGCAAAACTGAGACATAGCCCCCGCCGCTCAATTCTTTTAGCCAGAGGCTAACAGTTTGGCAAATAGTCCTCCAGCATATGTTTTCCATGCATCTACTACCAGATATATGATATAGATATATATTTTACAAATACTATATATGTCCTCGGTTATTTCTTGATTCACCCATTTAAGACATTATCTATGGCTCCCCATTATGAAAGATGAAGACTTAGATAACACACACTTAGATAACACCCCCTGCCATTTTTTAAATTATAAAACAAATTAGAATATTATAAGGTAATTTTTTTTAATTTGCATATGGGCAGGAGGCACCAGGGATCGAACTCCAGACCTCCAGCACGGCAGGTCGGAGCTCTGCCTGCTGAGCCACGGCAGCCGCCCTATAAGGTAATTTTTAATGTCAAAACATTTCTGCAAAAAAATAATTCTGATCATTATTGCTTAAAAATTAAGTGATTACACCTGTGCCATTTTCCAAATCACGATCGAGAAGACTTCTTTTTTGTGTGCTAATATTTATCCTAAGAGAGAGAAATACCTAAGGGATGTGTAAACATTGCTTAACTATTGTAGAAAATAGCCTCCTTCTCCTCCAACAATTTTTAAGAACTAATGTCATTATGATGATTCGGGAATTAGAAACAAGAAAGCATGATGACACACAGGCTACACAAAGTCAGCCATGATTTCTTCATAATGTGCAGTTTTTAGAAAGCAGGATTTCAAATAAATTTCTTTATTCTGAAATAAAAGGTCCAAACAGACAAATTCCCCTGCCACTTTTATAGTTCCTAGTCTCAGTTACTCTATTTGCACTTTTAGATACTGTATTTGCACCTGTGTTTCCTGTTCTAGCAGCCTGTACTTTGTGATCCCTTCCACGTTAGAGGAAGATATCAAGTCCCCCAGCCTCTGCCCCACTTCTCTGCACCCCACCTTCATCTTCGATCAGCTGAACTTTGACGCTGTCAAAGCTGGCAACTTTCTTGTCCTCTGCATGCGTAGCTGACTTCTCTGTTCTCTGCTTATTTTGCTACTTCTTGATTTTTCATTTGTAAGCGTTATTCATGACTTCCCAATATGGAAGAGGAGGATTTGGTTCTCTTTCAGTTCCTCTGCTTCTAACACTCACACACACACTCTACCTATTCTACCCCAACAGAATTATCTATACTTTTGGTTAGATCAGTATTCTGTGTTTACAGTATTATGTTCATTTCACAGCTGAGTCATGTAATCCACCATGATTACTATAACTATTCCTTTCCTACACACTTTTGTTTTTCCTAGTGTTAATTTTTTTTTTTTTTTTGCTTAGTTCTCTATGTGTATTTATCACTAATTCAACTCCAAACTCTCTGCCATTTGTTTAATCCACCTCACAGTGGGTTCAGACACATCACAGATTCTAGCAGTTTTATTTTCTTGGAGACGTATGGAGTCTTTTGACCTTCTCCAAACTAGACTGACTGCTCTTTATACCTATTATGTAACTGTCATCCTGGGATTCCTTTCACCTCTATCTCGGATTGGATCATGTCTTTCTTGGATCCCCTGTCTTCCTTTTTCTTGGTTTATTTCATCTTTGTGGCAGAGCCCAACCTTCAATAATTTCCTCTAAAATACTGCATGGTACGTGTTTTAGTTTGCTGGGGTTGCTGTGACAAATACCATGCACTGGTTGACTTAACAACAGGAATTAGTTTCTTCACAGTGAGGGTGGCTGGAAGTCCAAAATCAAGACCTCAGCAAGGCCATGCTTTCTCCCCCAAGTCTCCAGGACTCTAATGTTCGATTGCTGTGATCTTTGGGTTCCTTGTCTGGCCTCTCTGCCTCCTACCACATGGGAATCTCCCTTTCCTTGTGTCTGCTCTTCTGGTTTCCGATGGCTTCTTTCTGTAGCTTAATATTTTTTTTTATATTTTGTCTTCTGTATTTCCTGGAAATTGGTACTTGGATCTAGAGGTCTAACTGCTTCTTTCCATTGTTCTATCTTCAAGTTCATTGATTCTTCCCTCTGCTGCCTCCATTCTGCTGTTGAGTAAAATTTTTAGTTGAGTTATTGTATTTTTCAGTTCTAAAATATCCATTTAGTTCTTTATGTCTTCAGTTTCTTAGCTAAAACTTATATATTTTTTGTTTCCATTGTGTTGTTTTTTGTTGTTTTTTTTTTTAACATGGGCAGGCACTGGGAATCGAACCCAGGTCCTCAGGCATGGCAGGCAAGCATTCTTACCTGCTGAGCCACCGTGGCCTGCCCTCCATTGTGTTTTTAATTGCTCATTGAAGCATTTTTAATGAATGCTGCCTTAAAATTATTGTCAGATCATTCCAACAGCTGTCATCTAGATGTTGGCTTTTTTCTTTTTTCTTTTTTTTTAACATGGACAGGCACCGGGAATTGAACCCAGGTCTCTGGCATGGCAGGCAAGCATTCTTGCCTGCTGAGACACCATGGCCTGCCCTAGGTGTTGGCTTTTGTTGATTTTATTTTCTCATTTGAGATTTTCAAGGTTCTTGATGTGATGAATAATTTCTATTATATCCGGGACATTTTCAGTTTTGTGTTATGAGACTCTGGGTCTTGTCCAAATCTTCAGTTTTAGCTGGCCTCCTCTGACACTGTGCCAGCAGAGAAACTGTCTTGTTACTGCAAGGTGGAGGTGTAAGTCCAGGCTTTCCATGTGGTCTCCACTGACACCTTGGGGAGCAAAGGAGGAAGCTTATTACTGCTAGGTGGTGAAACACCTGCTTTCCACCAGGCCTCTTCTGACACTATTCCAGTTGTGGGGGAATATTGCCAATACGAACATTCATATGCAAGTCTTCCAGTGAACACACGTTCTTAATTCTCTTAAGTATATATATAAGAGTAGAATTGTTGGGTCATATGGTAACTCTATGTTTAATTTTTTGAGGAACTGCCAAATATTTTTCCAGAGAGGCTGCATTATTTTATATTCCCAGCAGCAATGCATAAGGAATCCAATTTCTCCATAATCTTTATGCGAAGTGGCATCTTGTGATTTCGATTTGCATTTTCTTAATAAGGATGTTGAGCATCTTTTCTTGTGTATGTTGCCTATTTGTATATAGTTTTTGGAGAAAGAATATAAAAGGTTGCCCACTTTTTAATGGAGCGGTCCTTTCGTTGTTGAGTTGTAATAACTTTTCATATATTCTGGCACTAGGCTCATCAGATATATAATTTGCAAATATTTTTTCCCATTCTATAAGTTGTCTTTTCACTTTTTATAATGTTATTCTATATACAAAAGATTTTTGTTTTGATGAGGTCCAATTATCTATTTCTTCTTTTGTTATTTGTGCTTTTGTGTCCTATCTAAGAAACTATTACTAAAGGCAAGGTTGCAAAGTTTCATTCCTTTGTTTTCTTCTAAGAAGTTTTCTAGTTTTAACTCTGATATTTAGGTCTTTGATCCATTTTTGAGTTAATTCCAGAATACGGTATGAAGTAGGGGACCAAATTTACTCTTTTTCATGTGGATATCCAGTTGTCCTAGCACCATTTGTTGAAAAGACTATTCTCTTCCCATTACATTTCTTGGCACCCTTGTCAAAAATCAATGGACCATTAAAAAAAAATCAATGGACCATAAATGTGAAGGTTTAGTTGTGAACTTTCAATTCTGTTTCATCGATCAATATGTCTGTCCTCATGCCAGGACCATACTGTCTTGATCACTGTAGCTTTGCAGTAAGTTTTGAAATTAGGCAGACTCTTCCATCTTAGCTTTTTTTTTTTTTCCAAGAATATTTTAGCTGTTAGGGTGAATTTCCTTGTGAATTTTAAGATAAGTTTGTCTATGTCTGTGAAAGAATTTCCATGTGAATTTTAGGATAAGTTTGTCTGTGTCTGTGAAAGATGTGTTGGAATTTTGGTTGATAAGAAATCTGTTGAATCTGTAGATCAACTTGGAGATTATTGCCATCTTAACACTGTTAAGTCTTCCAACCAATGGACAAAGGTTATCTTTCCATTTACTTAGGTCTTCTTTCATTTCTTTCAGCAATATTTTGTAGTTTTCAGTCTACCAGTCTTGCAACTCCTTGGTTAAATCTATTCCTTTCTTTTAGTGCCCAACATGGAAGTGTTTTTTAATCTTTTTATTTTAAAATACTTTCAAACCTACAGGACAGATTTTTAAAAATAATACACCCCATACAGAAAACTTCAAATACTTTTACCTCCTTCCCCACAGATGCCCAGATGCACCGAAAACATTTTGCTACATTTGCCATCTCCTTTCATCTATCTGTCCATCTGCATATCTATTTATCAGTCCATTTTCTGAACACTTCAGTGTAGATTGTATACATCATGCTCCTTGAACAGTTAATACTGCCACGTACATTTCCTAAAAATAAGGATATTCACTTATGTTACCCCTTCAGGGCAGTTACCAAGTTCAAGACATTTAACATTGATAAAAATTTATAATTATATTCCAATATTTTCATATGTCCCAATAATGTCCTTTTGAGCCTTTTCTCCTCCCTTGTTAGATCCCATCCAGGATCACATACTGCATTTAATTCTCATTATCTCTTTAGTTGCAATTTCCTTTTTTTCAGTGTAGGAACATATGCACGACATAAACTTTCTTATCTTAACTACTCCTAAGCATACCATGCATGGGATTAAACACATTCCCAATGTTTTGGGACCCTCACCACCTTCCATTGCTAAAACTTTCACTTCTCCCCAAAACAAAGCCCTACACTCATAGGTATTAAGTCCCTGTTCTCCCCCACACCCTCCACCAGCAACCTGTACTCTAATTTCTGACACTTGCAAATTTCCCGATATTTTCTCTGTCGCTACCATGGGTCTTACATCCAATATTCTACATCTATAACAATCTCATTTTGCTTAGATACCAACTTAACTTCAAAAGTCTACATATTATATTCCTGTAACCTCCATCCTCCCACCTTAATGTAGTTCCTGTCACAAATTGCATGTTTATATGCTATAGTCCAAAACCACTGATTTATCATTACATTCTCTACATTTGCCTTTTAGGACCTATAGGAAGTAAAACATGGAGTTACAAACCAAAAATACAATCATACTGGTATTTATATTCACC
>PVIY010049874.1:0-16498 GCA_004026745.1 Myrmecophaga tridactyla
AACAGTGTCAGTTTATGTGTATTCATGTGATCCCTTACTTGGCCGCTGTCTCCCCAGTACTCTGGCGGAGGGGCGATTCATTCATTCGATAAATATTCCTTGAGTGTTGCACTCAAAACGAGAGCTGCCATAACGAAGCACCACAAACTGGGAGGCTTAAAACAATGGACGTTTATTCTCTCGCTTCTGGAGGCTGGTTGTCTGAGATCCAAGGGCCAGCAGGGCCCTGCTCCCTCTGAAGCTGCAGGGTGGACCCTTCCTCGCCTGCTCAGCTTCTGGTGGTCGCCACCGATCCTGAGCTCCTTGGCATGTGGCTGTATCACTCCAGTCTCTGCCCTATCACCACGTGGTCCTCTTCCCTCTGTATATCTCTGTGTCCTCTCCTCTTCTTATGAGGACCCCAGTCATGGGATTTAGGGCCAACCCTAATCCAGTATGGGCTCATCTTTAATTATATCTGCAAAAACTATTTCCAAATAAGGTCCCTTTCAGAGATGCAGAAGACATGAATTTGGGGAGGGGGTTCTATTTGCCCCCCTACGAGTATCTACACGTGGCTTTCAACCACATGCATTCTTAGTGCTCACAATAAATGAGGGGCCATTTCTCCTCCAATGCAAATAGATTCTTTGCCCCTTGGATGATCACTTGGGTGATCTTGGGTAAGTTACCTAGCGTCTCAGCCCCTCACTTTCTTTATTGCCAAAGTGTAAATAATGATAGCACCTACCCCAGAGGATTGTTGGAGGGAGTATATGAGAAAATTCAAGCAAATCCTTTAACCAGTGCCTGGGACATGGTGTAGATTCAACAAAGCTTAATTATTAGCTGTATTTAAGTGTAAGAATCTTATGCTCACTTGTATTTCCTCAGCATCCCATTTTGTCTAAGTGGGCACATAGACTGACCTAAATGTGAAATTAGAACTTGCATCCTCTGCTATCAAATGTTTTGTTGGGACAGCCAGAGAATGCACAGGCTCTGACTGGGTTTTGTTGGGACAGTCAGACAATGAATGGGCTCTGTTCTAGTTTGCTAGCTGCCAGAATGCAATATACCAGGAACGGAATGGCTTTCAAAAAGGGGAATTTAATGAGTTGCTAGTTTACAGTTCTAAGGCTGAGAAAATGTCCCAATTAAAACAAGTCTATAGAAATTTCCAATCAAAGGCATCCAGGGAAAGATACCTTGGTTCAAAAAGGTCGATGAAGTTCAGGGTTTCTCTCTCAAGTGAGAAGGTACATGGTGAACACAGTCAGGTTTTCTCTCTCATCCTGAAGGGCACATGGCAAACACAGCGTCATCTGCTAGCTTCTTCTCCTGGCTTCCTGTTTCATGAAGCTCCTGGGAGGCATTTTCCTTCTTCACCTCCAAAGGTCACTGGCTGGTGGACTCTGCTTCTCGTGGTTATATCGTTCTGCTCTGCTCTCTCAGAATCTCTCTCATTCTCCAAAATGTTTCCTCTTTTATAGGAAACTAATCAAGACCCACCCAAATGGGTGGAGACACACCTCCAGCTAATCCAGTTTAACAACCACTCTTGATTAAATCACATCTCCAGGGAGATGATCTGATTACAGTTTCAAACATACAATACTGGATAGGGATTAGAAGAAACAGCTGCCTTTACAAAATGGGATTAGGATTAAAACATGGCTATTCTAGGGTACACGCATCCTTTCAAACCAGCACAGGCTCTGTCTGGTTTGACAGGGGACAGGATGACGGGCCAGCCCCACTGAACAGGTCGAGTAAACCACAGGCAAGCACAGCGACTCTTGGTTGGTGCAAATATCATTTGGAAGCTCACTGGGGCACGAGTCCATTTTCTTTGATGAGCTCGCCAGCAAATTTGCCCAGGGGGCCTATTTCTTTCATTTAGCAAGTATTTATTGAGCACCTACCACCTACTGCCAGGCACTGGGTTAATCACAGCAAATCCTGCAGCAAATAAGACAGGCCCAGCCATGTCTTAAAAAATCTAGAGTCTGGCAAGGATGATTATTTGTTTAATGATTGATTATTAGTAAACAAATGATTATGTAATTGATTGATCACTGTGGAGAGAGGGACACAGATATGCAGGTTCCAGAAGGTTTGCAGGCCCTACTCACCTGAGTCTTTCTCTGCACAAGAAGCCCAACTTCCCTGTTTTTAGAAATACTGTAGGAAATAAGCAAGAAGACGCTAGAGCCAGAAGTCCTGGGTTCAAATCTTGGCTCTGCCCCTCACTGGTTGCATGACATAAGTGGCTTCCTTACCATGGATGGATTTATTGGATTATATGATGCATCTGAGAAAATGCTGCCAATGAAAATTGAGATTCTGCATTGTGTTTAAAAGCTGATCTCTTGGAGTCTGCTTTATATGTAAGAAAACAATTTTTGAAAAGAAGTGCATCAGGGCATTTCTGCTTCTGCGGGGGATTGTGCAGTGTTTTATTCTGGATGACGGGAACTAAACCAGTGAGGTTCTGGTCAGTAGTTCATCAGCATAAGCCTGGTGAGTAAGGTCAATCTTGTAGAACCTTCTAGAATAAATACAACTTAGACTCTTAAACACATAGGCAGTTTTTCCCCCCACAAATTATTATTATTGACCACTCATGTTTAAACAAATGTGGTTTCCTATAATAGACATTCATAGCCTCAAGGTTGCGGGTCATAATCCTTGCATGTATCAAAACAAATTTTCAACATTACAGGAAAGCCATCTTCCCTTCTTGGCGAAAAAAAAAAAACCATACAGAGTAAACACATAATTTACGTCAATGTCATGGTAATTGAGATATTTCAAATCTGCTACCCTTCTCTTTTGTCCATCTCAGCAAAAGCAAACAGTTCAATGAGTGCTTTGTACTCTCAAAATTACTTGTGCTCTCTCAGGTTTTGTGCTCTGGGAATTTGTGGCCTCCAATCTTAGTTTATATTAAAGCTAAATTAATGATACTTGGGTGTGTCAGTTAGAAGCCATTACGTACACTAGAAAAGTCTTGTTCTTTAATCCTCATTCAATATTGCTGGGAGGGATCTTTCTGATTGTTTACATGGAGATGTGACCCACCCAATTGTGGGCGGTAACTTTTGATTAAATGGTTTCCATGGTGATGTGTCTCCACCCATTCAAGGTGGGGTTGCTTACTGGAGCCCTTTAAGAGGGAACCATTTGGGAAAAAGCTTTAGAGCTGAGAGAGCCACACAGCCAGAGATCTTTGGAGATGCAGAAAGGGAACACTCCCGGGGAATGAGAAGCCAGGAGAGAAAGCTAGTAGACATCACCATGTGCCTTTCCAGCTGACAGAGGTGTTCTGGACCCATCAGCCTTTCTTGAATTAAGGTATCTTTCCCTGGATGCTTTAGTTTGGACATTTTCCTGACCTTAGAATTGTAAACCTACAACTTAATAAATTCCCCTTCTAAAAAGCCATTCTGTTTTTTTGGAATATTGCATTCTGGCAGCTTTAGCAAACTAAAACCACAGGGTTTCCAATTTTAATTGTATAGTATAAAAAATTAAACTTTCTTTCTCACTAATTTAAGCAAATGACCATGTCAAGGTGATGTGCGCAGTGCTCAGCACAATAGGCATTTGATAAATATTTCTTTGAGTGGATGAGTGCATGGACAAATGAATACAAGAGTCCAAGGGTAGGCTAGACTAAAACCTGCAGAAGAGAATTTGAAAAGTTTGCACACAGAGGAGCGAGAAGGGCCACTGAGTTGAAGGGCTGGCCTGGTCCTCTGGAAAGTTCTCTAATCTGGAAACTTGACCTTTCAGAGAAGGGATTTCATTTCTCCACTGCATTTGGAGCACCTACCCTTGTTGTTTTGGCCTCATCAGATGAGGACACATTTGCGAGACCCTCACACCCATCCCAGAGGCGGAAGCAGGTGCCAGGCTGGCTCCTAGTCCAGTGCTGGCCAGAAATCATCAAGCAGAACTCGGCTCATCCTCTGAACTAGGGACAGCCTGGCCCCAGACTGACGAAGCCACAATCTCACGCCCCATTCCTGGTCTGGAAGCTGTCATGGCTGCCGGCCAGTGTGACTCAGACATGACAACATTCCAATGTGTGACAAATGCCCTGGGATGAAGCGTGGCTTTCAGCAAGAGCCGAAGAAAATGCAAGAGGAAAAGGAGCATCCAGGGGCTCAAAGCCAGAGCAGCAGCCATCAGTGGTGAGGAAATGCCTCTGCCCTTTGTCTGAGCCGTGCCCCACTGGGGATTTGTAAAGACTTTTCTGAGAAGGGAGTTGTAGATCTGATTGCAACAATGAGACTTAATATCCGTGCGATTATTCCTAGCTGTATTACCCTGAGCAAGTGGCCTCCGTTTCCTCACCTATAAAATACAGGTGATAATATGAATAAGCCACCTCCAGGGTGCTGTGAAGGTTAGATGAGCAGGTGCACACGAAGCACTCAGACCAGCACGTGGGCTACGCAGAGTGGGTGTTGGCTGTTTTGATCATTATTATTTCTGTTCTGAAGTGCAGAAAAGAGACGCATGGTTTCCAGTGATTTCCCAGCCATTGTGGTGAATTAGGCAGAGTGGGGATAATGGACAGCCTTCCATTCACAGTTGAGGAAGCCTCTGCATCTCCTGTTGCCCTTCTCAATCCAGCAAGGGGCTTGGCAGGAGCCATAATCCTGCAAAGTTCTTTTGGCTGTGGCTGCCCCCACCCCCAGGAGGAAGTGACCCCACCAAGGGGAACAGAGAAGGACATGGACATCCAGTGAAGACATCTCCAAGCTGGCTACCAAAGAATGGGGCACACAAGCACAGATGCAAATGCTTCAAGGTCAGGTGGTGGTGGAAGTTTCAAAGCTTGGGATTATTGGAAAGAGTGCAAATCCTTGGGCTGCCCAGACAACTAAAACAAGGGGTTGGCTCTGGACAATTTCTCCTTTTGGTGATGTTTCCAGAGAACCAGTGTAAACATTGACCTTGCCCCCTAGTCCACAGAATTAACAGATAGTGATTCTTTTCTGTGAATTTACCAAGCAAAGTTTAACTGCCCATCTTACAGGTGGCCAAACTGAGGCCTTGTGGAATGAGAGTCACACAGCATGTCCATGGCTTGTCTGTGCCCACAATGTTGCTTTCCAGTCTATTAGGGTTACCAGATTCAGCAAATAAAAATATGAGTATGCTTTGAGCATAAATATATCCCAAACATTGCATGGGATTTACTTATACTAAAAATTATTCATTTAGTTTGACTGAAGTGAACAATTAACTAGGCATCCTGTATTTTAATCTGGCAGCCCTAAACCTGCTTTACTTCATTAAACCAGTTGTTTGAGGCAGTGGAACAAAAAGAGAGGTATGAGAAGGCATTAGTTAAGTGTGTGAGCTCTGAGGTTCACCTGTCCATGTTTAAATATGAGCGCTACCCTTTTCTAGTTGTGTGACATTGGGTGGATTATTTCCCCTCTCTGGGTCTCATGAGGAAAATGGAAACAATAACTGTACTTTCACCTTGGGGCTTTGTGGCAGGTTAAATGAGATAATACCCACAAAGCATATAGTAAGCACTCAACAATATTCATATTTTGACAATATTGGGTAAGCCGGGAATATTATATAATTAATGCCTAAAGATCAGTTTCACTTCTAATTTGCCTTAGCTTTATGCTGTCTTTTGCTAACCACCTCTGACCCCTTACAATCTGAAGGTACAGATCTCCATTATCTTAATAAAACCATATGGGGTGGGGCCACGGTGGCTCAGCAGGCAAGAATGCTTGCCTGCCATGCCAGAGGACCCGGGTTCAATTCCCGGTGCCTGCTCATGTAAAAAAAAAAAAAAAAAAACCATATGCAATAAAGTTCCAAATGCTAATCTCCATTCCCACTCCTGGAAAAGATGGCCTGGAGTAGCTGAACAAACTCAGGACTGAGATCAAAGACCTGGTAGGGAAGAGTCTTCTATGTAGTTGGCTCTTCTTTTATACAAAATGAAAAAGAATTCTAATATTTTCGCTGGTCCCATGATCACCAGCTAAAAGACTATACTTCGCAGCATCCCTTAAAGATGCTACAGCTCTGTGTCCAAGTTCAAACCATAAGTTGTAAACTGAAGTATTGCGTGGAATTTCTGGGAAGTCACTTTAAAAGAAAGTGGCAGCACCCTTCACCTCTAACCCTCCTTGTTGGGAATGGAGAATGCTGAAGTGATGGCTGGAGCTCTAGCAGGTACATTGGACCATGAGGTGGTCCACAGTAAGCCACACAAAGCCACAGTAAGAAGGAGCCTGGATTCCTGGATTTGTATGGTAGCCATAAAGCCCTCAACTGATGACCTAATCGGAGTGAAAAATATGCTTCTATCTTGTTCAAGCCACTCTTATCCATTTCTTGTTTGTTTGCTTGCACCATTGTTAGATTTAGTCAAACCCAATCCTAAATGATACCTGAGATTTCTAATGCTGTTTTGCCATTAACCAGCTCTCTAACTTTACTTGGGGTTATTTGTCTCTTTGTTCCCCAATTTTCATATCTGAAAAATGGGAGGAGGCTAGATTAGTCAAAATAAGTAACTGTTCCATTTTAAAATTCTCTGATTCTAATCCATCTGAATGCTTTTATAAACATTCCTTAGAATGTATCCACAGGGTCATTTTCCTAAGGAAGGTGGCAGGTGAGAGGTGGTTGTCATGGAGATGTGCCAGCGATGCTGCCAGGGCCACTTGGCCGCCGAGAGAATATTCAATGCATGATCCCTGAATAAACAACCAAAGGAACTGGTGCCAGGACGGAGTACCAGAGTGTTGTCAGAAAGTCACCTGTGAGCTTTACAATCCATCAGAAGGATGTTAGCCTTGATCCTGGGCAAAGCAAATCATCGTCCTTGCCCAGACTCAGGAATCGTGTGTTGGACCAAGGTAAGTGCTGGAAGTGGAGGGTTCTTACATAAGAAAACCTGAGGGAGCTCACATTAGACCATAGGCAGACACATCCCAAAGGACGGCTGTGGTGGTTTGAAGCTGTTTGTACCACAGAAAACCATGTTCTTAAATCTAATCCATTCCTGTGGGTGTGAACCCATTGTAAGTAGGGCCTTTAGATGAGGTTCCTTCAGTTAAGGTGTGGCCCCTCAATCAGGATGGGTCTTAATTCTATTACTGGAGGGCTTTTTAAGTGGAATGAAATTCAGAGAAAGACAGAAAAAGCCACAGAAGCAAGAAACTGAAAGCAACAAAACCCAGAAGAGAAGAGAGAAACCATCAGATGCTGCCACATGCCTGGCCACGTGACAAGGAGCCAAGGACCACAGGTAGCCAGTCTTCAGGAAGATAGCATTGCCTTGATGATGCTTTGATTTGGACATTTTCCCAGCCTCAAAGCTGTGAGCAAATAAATTCCCATTGTTTAAGCAGCATTTCATGTTATTTGCCTAAGCAGCATAGGAAACAAAAGCAAGGGCATTGTAGGGCACCTGGAAAAGTGGGCCCCTACTCCCAGCAATACGCAGAGCTTACCTGGCAGGGAGAGATATGTGGCCATCAAAGAGACGGAGTTTCAGACCAAGGAAAAGGCTTCATTGCCCATCATCAATGGATATCCAGCTGTGCCTGTTTAGAACTGTTTATCCAAGCATTGGCAAACTCCTTTTTGGGGAGGTAAGCCACCTTCTATCTTCCTTTCCCACCTAGGACTGTGGAATTGTAGGAAACTGGGGATGCAAAAGTGTTTCTTGTTTTTGTTTGTTTCTCTTCTTTCCTTTTTTGAAACACATTTTGTTTCTCTTCTAGGGCAGTGCTGCACCTGTGCTGCCTCCCTGTCCCCAGCCCTAACCGATCCCTGCACCGTTTATAATCCTTGTCCAGGATCCCAACGGAAAGGAGGGCATTGACAGGAATGAGAAGTAGACACTGAGACTTCTATCTCCTTTGTGTCTCCAGTCCCTGAAAGTGGAGTTCTACATCCAGAGTCCAGCAGCGGTTCAGGACGAGGCCAACTGTTGGTCTCAAACTCTCTCTCTCTCCACCAATTAAGAACCAACAGAGACAGAGATGTTTCCTGATTCCAAGGCAGTCATCCCACCCAGAGAAACCCACAGCAGCCCGGTGCAGAGTCAGGTACAAACTGGAAGAACTGTTTCACATCCCCAGTCCCAGGAAGGAAGTCATGAAGTTAGCCAGGCAACACCTCCCAGGAAATCCGGTGTCTATTTACCTACCAAAGAAACTGAGGCTCAGAGAGACTGAGAGATCTGCTCCAGGTCAAAATAGCATTTGAGACCACTCAACAATAAAGCAAAGGAACTGCTGGTAACACCCAACAGCCATGAAGGAGTCGCAAAATAATTGTATCAAGTGGAAGAAGCCAGACCCAAAAGAGGACCCACTCCATGGTTCCATTTATTAAAACAGCAGCAGGTGCAAACTCATCTGGAGTGAGGCAGCACACAATGGTTGCCTGGGGAGGGCAGGACAGAGGGATTACAAAAAGGACCAAAGAAACCCTTTCAGCTGATGAATATGTTCATTATCTTGATTGTGATGATTTCATTGAGGCAGATAGGCAAAGAGAAAGGTAGACCAAGAGATATGTAGATAGAATAATATTGAGCAAACTCACCAAATGTACTCTTTAAATATGCAGTTTAAATGTACTCTTTAAATGTGCAGTTTATTGTATGTCACTTATATCTCAATAAGAAAAACTGTATTTTAAAACTCAACACTTTGATAATGTATCAAAGAAAAATAGCCTTCAGAATGCAGGTGTAGGTTTTAAGGAAAACTTAATACTTGTTTTCCAAACAGGATGTCTTTCTCTTTCTAAATCACCATATATTAATCTTCTATGTTACATAACAAATTACCACCAACTAACAGCTTAAAACACCACCTATGCATGATCTCGCTGCTTCTACAGGTGAGGGATCTGGACGAGGCTTAGCTGGGTCCTCTGCCCAGGGTCTCACTGGTGGCAATGGAGGGGTCAGCAGCAGTTAGGGTCTCATCTGAGGCTTGGGTCCTCTTCCAAGCTCACGCGATTGTTGGCAGAATTCATTTCCTTGCAACTGTAGAACTCATGGTGGCTTCCTTCTTTGAGGCCAGCAGGAGAGCGTGTCCTCTAGACTCCCCTTTAAAGGACTCCCCTGAACGGGTCAGGCCCACTCGCAGTGTTCTCCCTCCATTTACCCAAAGTCTACAGCTGCTAAACCCTTCCCCTTTGCCTTCTAATGGAACCTGATCACAGGCGTGAGATCCTGTCCGCAGCCCCACCCACACTCAAGGGGAGACATCTACACCCGAGGGGATGGAATCTTAGGGCCATCTTAGAATTCCGCTTAACATTCAGGATTCCATCTGCTGGCCATACAGGGGAGAAGAGGATGGACAAGGTCCCTGGACTCACAGCACTTCTATTCTCATGGGAAGGATGGACAGTGCAGAAGTAAATAGATAAATCGATGAGACACTCCAGAGCCCGCTTCCAAAGGAAGAGCAAGCGTAGACAGTCACAATAGGATGGCACCTTGTATTTTCATCTTGGTCCAGAGTTTCAGTGAGGTGCTGTAGAGTTGAAAATACAACAGCCACTTGCAGTGGGAATTGCAGGCGTGGCTCCCTTTCCGAGACATGGCAGGGGCTTTTTAAAAGAAGAAAACTGGTCAAGAACAGGACTTTCTAAGAGCAGTCCCCACAAAGTTGCAATTTTTGCAACATTTAGTGATTCGCTGGGCTCAGTCCCATAGGGGTAGCCTATTAAAAATGGACTAATACTAACCAATGTTAATCTGCACCCCACTTTTTAAGCCCCTACCCTCAGGTAAATAAGGAACCTAACATCAGCCAATCAGAACATTTCCTCACCTGCTTCCAAGTTTGCCCTTTATAAGCTTCCACTTTCCAACCCCTCGGCAGAGCGCCCCTCTACCTTCTGGGTGAGGTGCTGCCCAATTCATGAATCACTCAATAAAACTGTGACATCCCAACTTTCATGTCCTTAAAATTTTTTATCGGTAGTAAGGAGCAATCCCTCCTGGGGAAGGGCCCAGAGAGCCCCCTGAGGCAACAGGAGATGATGAGATCTGGGATGCAGAGCTGAGCCAGCACTGGAGAATGGGGTCCAATTTCTGGGGAATACTGCATAGACTGTCAAATTTGGAGGAGTCAGAGGCATGGCTGGAGTTTGCAGATAAGCAGCCCCAAGCTGGAAGCCTGGGAAATAAGATCAAGGAACTCAGTTTGGATCCAACAGGTGGTCAGTAAGGGGTAGGTAGGGGATATAAAACAGTCTCAGTAAAAAGTATCACCACCTCATTTTTTTTTTAAAAAAAAAGTGAAATTCACATAACATAAAATTAACCATTTAAAAGGGTGCAATCCAGTGGCATTTGGTACATTCACAATGTTGCACAGCCATCAGCTCTGTCTATGCCACATCGTTTTCAGCACCCTCCGAGGAAACCCCGTACTCATTCTCAGGCTGCTTTTAGGGGCTGGGAGGGGGTCAGGACAGCCTGGAATCAGCACAACTTTAGCACAAGGACTGGTTCAGGGATTCAGGTCCCCCCTCGATTCGCCACATCAATTGGTGCCACATCAGGCGCTGGAAATGGCGGTTTCTACCACCTTTTTGGGTTGTTTTGTTTTTAACATCATTAATAGACTTCAGTTTTTAGTGCAGCTGTAGTTTTACAGAAAAATTGTTCAGAAACTACAGAGTTCCCACATGCCCCCTTCCACTTCCACCCCCTGCCTCTCACCGAGTTTCCCTTATTATTAACATCTTGGCCTAGTGTGGCGCATTTGTTACAACTGATGAACCAAAATTGATACATTATTAGTAACTGAAGCCCACAGTTTACATTAGGGTCCACTCTGTGCTGTACAGGTCCATGAGTTTTGACTAATGTGTAATGTCATGTACCCGCCATTACAATAGCCTAAAGAACAGTTTCACTCCCCCACAAATGTCCTTTGCCCAATGTTCTAGTTTGCTAGCTGCTGGGTGATGGTTGTCCAACGTTGCTGGGATGCAATATACCAGAAACAGAACGGCTTTTAAAAAGGGGAATTTAATAAATTGCAAGTTTACAGTTCTAAGGCCAAGATAATGTCCCAATTAAAACAAGTCTATAGAAATGTCCAATCTAAGGCATCCAGGAAAAGATACCTTGATTCAAGAAGGCTGATGAAGTTCAGGGTTTCTCTCTCAAGTGAGAAGGCACATGGCAAACACAGTCAGGGTTTCTCTCTCACCTGGAAGGGCACATGGCGAGCACGGCGTCATCTGCTAGCTTTCTCTCCTGGCTTCCGGTTTCATGAAGCTCCCCGGGAGGCGTTTTCCTTTTTCATCTCCAAAGGTTGCTGGCTGGTGGGCTCTCTGCTTCGTGGTGTTGCAGCATTCTCTGCCCTCTCCGAATTGCCTCCATTCTCCAAAATGTTTCCTCTTTTTCAGGATTCCAGAAACTTATCAAGACCCACCCAAATGGATGGAAACATGTTGTCACCTAATCCAGTTTAACAAACACTCTCAATTAAATCACATTTCCAGGGAGATGATCTGATTACAGTTTCAAACATACAGTACTAAATAGGGATTAGAAGAAACGGCTGCCTTTACATAATGGGATTAGGATTAAAACATGGCTTTTCTAGGGGACACATATCCTTTCAAACCAGCACACCCAACCTACCCATCCCTACCTCCTTTTAACCACCTTTTTGAGATACTGATTTAAAAAATGAAATTTGCTGGCAAAGGCCCATAACTTGTGTATTGCCCTCTAGTGGGGACCTGGATTGTACTTGATCATATTTATTTGGCCTTAGAAATACAGGTTATGAGGAAAGAAAAGGGGCAGGGAGCAGGGCTTATGATGACTGAGTTTATGTTCTTTGTCCAGCTGGGACAATTGAACACATGCTTTGGGAAAGCAGAATTTTCCCTCTGGGAAGGTCTAGCCTGAAAAGCCAAGGATGCCTGTCTCATTTTGGTTAATTTAAGAAAATTCTCCCCTTACACAAAAGAAAATCCCATTCTCCATTCGCCAGAGCTCTTGGAAGGTGCAGGTGGCTGTCACAGTGGGGAGGGGTGAACTCATCGTTGGTCCAGACAGGCCCTGGAGAGGAATGCCCACCAGCACTGGTACCTGCAGCAAGGTACCCTGCTCCCTCAGCACCGACTGCCAAGGGGCACCCTGCCCCCCAGTCTCTGACTCCCTGGACGGGGAAAGACTTTACAGCTGAATGTAGCATCCAGGGAATTCCCAGAGACTGAACACTTTGATGAACTCTGTCTAATCCATGGGTAGCCCACGATCTGAGAGCAGCTCTCTTTTCCCTCCAATTAACCACACGATATTGTCCAGCACTTGGCTATAAACTGGGGAGGCACCAGAGCGCCTGGGGGTTCCCCATCCATGTTGGGTCCTCCCTGCTTTGTAGACTGTCACCATCGGGTCACTACACCCTTGCCCCACAACTTTCAGTGGCTCCTTCTACATAACATTATGACCCAAACTCCTCTGTATAGCTTCTGAAGACCTGGTCGGTTGTGAAGCAATTGCCTGTAATGGGCCATCTTTTGGGAGCTTCAGTGTGCTCCTGGAGCTAGGGTTCCACCCACTCTCCCACTTTGAAGGACCCTTTGGTCCCAGTCGCTCAGCTAACACCTGGTGGAGCTGTGCCCTGTCCCCCAAACCTGCTCTACCTCTGATTTGATTCAGCAGTGGGGCCCTCACCCAGAGAGAGGGGCCCAGCTTACCTCCCACTGCTGCTTAGCTTTTGCTTATTCCCCGAACCCTGAGCTCTCTTCTGGGTCTCTGAATCCCCCTGGATTGCAGGAGTTTCTGTGGGCAGCAGTAGTGGAAAATTAAATAGAGGGGACAGTGGCTGAGTGGGGACATAGTCACGAAGGGAGGGGGAGGGGAAACAAAACTACCATGTCCCAGAGATAGAATGGGAAGGAATTCTCTTTTCCCCCCACTTAAAATAATGGTAATAACTATATATTTCAGAAAAATTATGAATAAATTAAATTTAAAAAATAATAAATAAATAAAAATAAGAAGAAATCTATTTTATAATTGAGAAACATACAGTAAATTGATTTCTTTATATGTTTAAAGAAGTAGTGGCAGGGGGGTGGTGGGGGTGTCTAATCCATGATAGGTCTTCTTAGGAAAGTTTGACATGGGGGCGGGTGGGGTGGCCATGACCTTGAAAGGTTGATAGCCACAGACCTAGAAATGTGGCTCTGGAATAGGAGTGGGGCGCTTTTGTCCTGCGGGGAACATTTAGACACATCTGAAGACATTCTCATTTGTCTGGGGTGCAGCTGGCATTTAGTGGGTGGAGGCCAGGACGCTGCTGCACGCCCGGCAGTACTGAGAACAGACCCTGCAGCGCGGAATTATCCCGTCCCAGGAGTCAGTAGGGCTGAGGTTGGGAATCCCCGACCTAGAACCAGGGTTTCCACCGGCTCCTGATTGAGGAATTTGTTAAATAAGAAGAGCCCCAACCGGGGCATAAGGAATCCACATTTCCAGGGAATGAGGCCTGGCCAAGAATTTCCAGACTTCTAGAGCTGATGGAGTCCATATCCTGTCCTCCTCCTTTTGAGGATGGGAAGCCTGTGGGTCAGGGAGTGGAAGGGCCTTTTCTAGGGGTCAGCCGTGGCGTCAGGACTACAGCCCCGACTTCCTGCTCCCCTGTTCCTATTCCAACTGCCCCACAAGGGTCGGGGAGAGAAGTCACGCTCTCTCTCCCAACCACTGTCGGAACGCCCACCTGCGGTAGGGGGCAGACCCGCCGGCTGACCCGGGGCACAGCCCGTGTGCACCACCACTTGGAGGAGACGCCTGCTCTCCTCTGGGTCGGATCCCCTAGAAGCGAGCCTGGGGAAGGAATCTGGGGGTGCATGACTAAAGGAGCAGGGGCCCTTAGAAGAAGCCAGCAAGGAAGGGAGGGAAGCAGAAGGATAGGGAGGGAGGGGCCACACAAGACTGGCTTCAGGAGTCTAGCTTCAGCCTGATTGGACGTGAATCAAAGGGGCGGGACTCCCCATCAGTGGGCGGGGAGGAGGGGAGCAGGCGGGGTGCACTGGAGTCTGCTCCTCTTAGCTAGTGAGGACCCACAGCACGCCTCTTCCCACCTCCCTTTCAGTGGCATCATGTTGGGAGCTTGAAACTCACAGAGGTGGGAATATTTACCCCATGGAAATGGGCAAGTCCTACAAGTCAGGGATTTTTTTCCCTTTATCCAGTTTCCCAGCACATTATTGACAGAAAGTAGCTTAGTGGTTGCCAGGGGCTGGGGAGCAGGTAGGGGGATGGGGAATGACTGATAATGGGTACAAGGTTTCCTTTTGTGATGATGGAATGTTCTGGAACTAGAGAGTGAAGATGGTTGTGAATAAACTAAAAACCACCAATTGTACATCTTGAAAAGGTTAATAGTAGTGACTTATACCTCTATTTTGAAAGACGGGGAAAAAGGAAGCCATGTGGCAACAACGCCTTCTTGATCCCCAGAAAGGGCTGGAGAGCCCCAAGCCAGTCCGGCAGGGAGGTGGCAGGTCCAAGAGAGAGCCACCTGGGTAGAGCTGATTGGGACAAGGGAAGGGACCTGGATGGGTGCGGGAGAAACTTCGGTTAGCACAGGAGGCCCTCAGAGACCCTGGAAATGCTGACCAGGACCAGAGCCCCAGGGAGAGATGGTCCCTGGATTGCTTCATGCCAAGATGGACCAGAGCCCCCTTTCTCCTTTCCTCCTGGATGGATGAGTGGGTAGAAGATGGATGAGTGGATGGATGGATGGATGATTGGATGGGTGGATGAATGGATGGATGATTGGGTGATTTTTTTCCAATCAGGGATTTTTTTCCTTTATCCAGTTTCCCAGCACATTATTGACAAAAAGTAGCTTAGTGGTTGCCAGGGACCGGGGAGCGGGTAGGAGGATGGGGAAGATGACCATCCCGGCTACTCTAAGCTTCTTTGGTTTCTCCCTTATTCTCTGCCTAGAACATTCTCCCCTCATCCAGTTGCCCACACCTGCCTGCTTAACCTGGCTAACTCCTGCTCACCTTTCCAGCTTCGGATGAAATGCCCCTGCCCTGGAGACCCTAATGCGGCCCTGCTCGGTGCTCCCAGCACTTCCTATTGTAACTCCTCACGTGTGTTGTGACTCCTTGTTTTCTTCCCTTCTGTGATAGAAAATGACTTGAGGTTAGAGGCCATCTGTGCCTGCTTTGCTTCTGTCAGACCAGTCCTTGCCCATAGAGTCTACTTAATAAATATTTATTGAAGGAGTGAGTTAGTGAGTGTGTGAGCAATTCCACGGAAGAAGCGTCTAGGATAAGGAGGATCAAGGCAGGAAAAATGGGGAGAGGGAGTGGAATGAGGGAAAAGTGCAAACCTGAACAACCTGGAAGCTTGTGCTCCCCTCCCTAGAACCCGGGAAGAGTGGTGGTGGGGGTGACCATACGTGTGTCAGATGGTGGCTGGAGAGGCCTGGATTTCTACACCACAGACTGAGCTGATCTGTGCTGGCCTTTCCCTGGATGTGGGAGCCACAGTGGAGAACCAGAAGTAATAAAAGTGGTTAATCCCACATTGCACAGGTGGAAAGGGCCATTCCCTCTCCCTTCCCCCCTCTTCCTGCCATCACACCATTTTCCCCAACATGTAATCAGTTACTTGAGAAGAATCAGTATTAGGAAGAGAGTAAGCTCGTTGAGCGAACTGAGCAAAGCAGCAGACTGACTGTTAGAGCTCAGAATTCCTGAGGGAGCAAGTCTTGGGGAAATCAAGTAACTGGAGCAGTGCATGAGTCCCTGCCCTCTGCAGAGGGAGGGGGAGACAAGGACAGATGAAGAACACCCTCTTCTTGCCATCTGTAGATTTTAAGTAAAACCACAACCAGACCTTTTCGCAAGGAAAACCTGTCCAAGTAATTAACTGAAGTAATTAGGGGTCAGATGGTCACAAATGGAAGTCACTCAGTTCCCAGCTGCTAATGCCAAGGCTGGCAGTGCCATGGAGAGGAGAACAAGGGGAAGAGGGGAAGTGGAAGAGAGCTCAGAGAGGTGAAGAGGCAGCTGCTAGTGCTTAGCCAGATGCTGTGATCTGTCAGAGGGTCTTAATCTCCTGGGTTCTCAGAAGAAGTGCAAGATGCAAAAACTGGTAATCAGCAGGCCATGCTGGGCAAAGGAATAGGCTTCTGAGCAATGACAAAGATCAGCAACTGCTAAGGAAGGAAAATTTCAAGTTCTTCCTGATATTGCTATATCCCTGGATTCAGAACTGTGTCCTTTGCAAGGTGAAAGGAATTGTCCTTTAATGCACTCAGCTTGAGCCTTGTAAATCCTTCCCTGACTATACTCCTCACATGTCATGTGTGGCTTTCAATTCCTTGGAAAGGATAAAAGACTTACCCTCCATCTAGACACCCATTCACCCACCCGTCAATCCATCACTCATCCATCCACCCTCCACCCACCCACCCATCCATCCATCCATCTACCCATCTAT
>PVIY010049875.1:0-16501 GCA_004026745.1 Myrmecophaga tridactyla
TTTCTGTTTCTTGTCGGATTTCAGATGTTCCATCCTCCAGTTTAGAAATCCTATGTTCTGTCTCTCGAAATCTACCATTGTAGGTTTCCATTGTTTTTTTCATCTCTTCTACTGTCTTTCATTCCTATAAGTTCTGTGATTTGTTTTTTCAGACTTTCAGTTTCTTCTTTTTGTTCTTTCCTTGTCTTCTTTATATCCTCCCTCAATTCATTGATTTGGTTTTTGATGAGGTTTTCCATGTCTGTTCATATATTCTGAATTAATTGTTTCAACTCTTATATCTCATTTGAACTATTGGTTTGTTCCTTTGACTGGGCCATATCATCAATTTTCCTGGTGTGATTTGTTATTTTTTGCTGGCATCTAGACATTTAATTACCTTAATTAGTTTATTCTGGAGATTGCTTTCACTTCTCTTAACTAGAGTTTTCTTGCTGGATGAATTTGTTGTCTCTCTGTTCTTTGACCTTCAGTTCAGCTTTTTCTGGACCTCTAGCTTAGGTTTTGTTTAACAGAGGATAATTTTTCAGTTCTTGTTTTCTTGTTTCTTGCCCTGCTTATATGGTGCCTTTCCCCACCCCCACCCTTAGGAGGGTCTATGTAGGTATTGTAGACCCCAGCCAGATTTTCCCAGACCAAACTGGCCTCCTGTCAGGAGGAAAAAGTCACCTGCATCGGTTTTCCCTGAGGGTGAGATCCAGCAGGTTGAAAGACTTTCCTGTGAAGTCTCTGGACTCTGTTTTTCTTATCCTGCCCAGTATGTGACGCTTGTCTGCCTGCGGGTCCCACCAGCATAAGATGATGTGGTACCTTTAACTTTGGCTGACTCTCCCTGCTGGGGGCGTGGTGGAGACAGAAGAGAGGTTTTAGGCTGGTTTTAATGGCTTCACCAAGCCCTGGATCTGAATTCCTTGAGGGAGGGATTCCACCTGAGTTGCGCTTCACCTCTGCCCTGGGGAAGGCACAGGCTCCAGACAAGCCCCCAAAAGAGCTCACTTCTGCCTATGCCTGGGGCAGTTGCAGCCTGAAAAGTTTTGCCACTGTATCCAGAGGCAGTCAAGCCTTTGTAGATACACAGCCACAAAAACCTCTGTTTCCTTCTCTTTTTTTCCCCCCTTTTTCTGTCAGTCCTGCCCCCTTGGCACCGGGGCAAAAATGAGCAACCTCTGCTTAGATCCGGTTCACCTAAGCTGGGGGCCTATTTTTAGTGGTCAGAATTTGTTAATTAGTTCCACAGTTGGCGTTTGATTGTGCCCAGTCCCTGCTGCTGGTAAAGTCCTTTCCTTTCCCCTCTGGGAAGCGGCCTGTGGGGGGAGGGGCGCTGGCCACTGCAGCTTTGGGAACTCACGGTTCTGGGGGGTGGCTTGCAGCCAGTCCAGCTGGTCCAGCTGGTCCAGACTGGGGTACGCTGTGTGTCTGGTCACTGACGTGGCCCCAGGAGCTGTTCTGTACTGTTTCTGGTTATTTAGTAGTTGTTCTGGAGGACGATCTAAAATGCGCACATTGTTAAGCCTCCATCTTGACTCGGAACCTTATTCTGCTTTTTAATGAATGTGTGTCTTCCACTGTATGTGTGTTTCCTAGTTTGACTAACCTCCTTTTACGTTGTTTTCAGTCTCTTGCTGTTACAAACACCGGTTTAATGTATGTTCTTGTGCACAGCTCATTTTGCATTTGAATTTATCTCTGAGATAAATTTCAAAAAGCAGTTTTGTCAGGCAGAAAGCATTTATGTTTTTAACTTGACAGCTGCTGACACGTCCCCTCCACAGAGGCCATCCCAGCACAGGACCGCGCTGGCTTTCCACGCCTTCCACGACAGGGCTTATCACGATTTTTGTCATTGCCAATGCAGTAGGTAATGAGCATCTCCACGTTTGGACTTGCTCTGTTGGTGTCTGCCTCTTCAGGGGGGGGGGGGCGTGCCCTGCTGAGCCCCTCACCCTGAAGAATTGGAGTTTCACAAGAATAACCAGCCAGTGATTTGCAAACAGGCGGCCCCGGAGGGGAGGAGACCAGGACACGCTGCAAGATGTGCAGAAAGACATGAATTTTCCAACAGAAAGAAATTGAAATGGTCAAAGAAACAGAAAACTCTAACCCAGGCACAGAAACTGCCTGTGAGCGCAGCCGCAGCAGTTTTAACAATCTGAGCATTTGAGGAGCTGAAGGGAGCTTCAATGACAGCGTCTCCTCAGATGCAAACTCAGTAAGAGACTCTAACGAACGCACCAGGTTGGAGTTCAGTAACTAAATGCGTATTCACTAGAGGGAGGTGTTCTACTTTGCTAGCTGCCAGAAAGCAACACACCAGAGACGGATTGGCGTTCAATAAAAGGGGATTTATTTTGTCAGTTCTTCAGAGGAAAGGCAGCTAACTTTCATCTGAGGTTCTTTCTTACATGGGAAGGCACAGGACGATCTCTGCTGGCCTTCTCTCCAGGCCTCTGGGTTCCAACAACTTTCCCCGGGGTGATCCCTTTCTGCGTCTCCAAAGGCCTGGGCTGAGCTGTGAGTGCTGAGATGAGGAATGCCGAGCTGCTTGGGCTGTGCTACACTGAGTCTCTCATTTAAGCACCAGTCAGTTAAGTCAAACATCATTCATTGCAGCAGACACCTCCCTAGCCGACTGCAGATGTAATGAGCAATAGAGGAAGTTCACATGCCATTGGCTCATGTCCACAGCAGTAGAGCTAGGTTCAGGTGTCACCAAGATAACCACCACAGAGGGTCGGATTGGTAGGGAGAGCCTGAAATAGTAGTGAAAATAGAGAAAACAAGCTACTCACAAAGAAAAGCCCAGTATAGAAGGCTAGTGATGAATTCTATCAAACACTTAAAAAAACAATATATACTAATTCTTCATAAAGTCTCCCAAAATTTAGAAGATGTGGGAACAAGTCCCAGTTCATACTGTGAGGCCAGAACCGAAGGCATCACAGAAAACAAAACCGCATAAATTATGTCCTATGATGTAGACTCAGAAATACTCATCAGAATACTAGCAAACAGAATTCAGCAACAAATGAAAGGATTACATACTGTGAATAACTGGGATTTATCCCAGGAATGTAAGGTTGGTTTAACATCCAAAAATTTGTTGATAAAGTACACCATATCAAGATGACAAAAGGTACCTCAATAGATGTAGAAAAAGCACCTGACAGATTCCAACACCCTTTCATAATAAAAGCAATCAACAAACTAAGAGTAAAATTAAACTGTTCAGTATTATACTAGAGGTTCTTAAGTCAAAGAAATAAAAGTTATCCAGATTGGAAAGGAAGAAGTAAGACTATGACTGTTTGCAGAGAACATGATCTTAGAAACAAAAAGCCAAAAGGAATGCACAAGAAAACTATTAAATAAATGAATTCAGAAAAGAGGCAGGGTACAAAATTAACACATAAAAGAACAAATGTGTTCCTCTGTACTAACAGTGAACAAAGAGGAGGTTAAGTAAGCAGTTCCATTTATAATAGCATCTAAAAGAACGAAATATCTAGGAATAAGGATGAGGATACAAAGGACTTAAATACTGGAAACTACTGAAGACCGGTGAGAGAAGTTAAAGAACTACATCAAGACATCTCATGTTTGTGGGTTGGAAGAACTAACATGGTTAATACGTCTGTATTACACAAAGCAATTTAAAACTTAAATGGAACCCCTATTAAAATTCCAGTAGCCTTTTTTCCAAAAGCGCCCCTGACCAGAATAGCCAAACAGTTTTGAAAGACTGGAACAGGGTTCGAGGACTCACATTTCCTGATTCCAAATCATGTTACAAAGTGACAGTAATCAAAACAGTATGGATTTGGCAAAAAGAAAGAAATATAAATCAGTGGAACAGAATTGAAAGTACAGAAATAGGCCCACAGATCTATAGCCAGCTGACATTTTACAAGGGTACTAGCCACTTGCAGTGGAGAAAGAACTGTCTCTGCAGCCAGTGGTGCTTGGAAAGCCGGATGTCCCCATGCAGAAGAACGAACGACGTTAGACCCCTCCCTCACAACAAATACAAAAAACAGCAACTCAAAATGGGTCAAGGACCAAACATAAGAGCTAGAACATAAAACTCTTAAAACACAGCACAAGGGCAAGGCTGCGCAATCTGGGGTTTGGCAGGGGGTTCTCAGATATGACGCTAAAGTCACAGGCAGTAGAACAGTAGAAAAATTGGATTTCATCAAAATTAAAAACATTTGTGTATCAAAGGAAATTATCACAAAAGTGAAAAGGCAGCCTACAGAGTGGGAGAAAATAGTTGCAAACCAAATATTGGATAAGGGTTTAATATCCAGAATATATGAAGAATTTGTACAACTCAACAAAAAGTCAACCCAATTAAAAAATGAGCAAAGGGCTTAAATAGACATTTCTCCAGTGAGGACATGCAGTTGGCCAGTAGCAGATGAAAGAAGTTAAACGTCATTAGCCAGAAGGGAAATGCAAGCTAAAACCACAATGATATGCCACTGCACACCCACAAGTGGCTATCGTTTTAAAAATAGTAGTGTTGGAGAGGATGCGGAGAAATTGGAGCGGAAGTGCATTGTTGGTGGGGATGTAAAATGTCAAGGCCACTGTGGAAAATGGTATTAACATTCAAATGTTCCTCAAAATCAACATTTCTCAGAATTAACATTTCATGTGGCAGTCTCACTTCTAGGTATATACTAAACTGAATGAAAACAGGTCACAAACAGATACTTTTACAAGTGTCTGTAGCATCATAGTTTACAACAGCCAAACGCTGGAAACAACCCAGATTACCATCAAGAAATTAGTAAATCAACAAAGTGTAGTACATACACACTATGGAGTATTATTCAGTCATAATAAAAAATGAAGTAAGGAGGCATATGCTGCAACATGCAATAACTTTGAAAACGCTATGCTCGGTGAAATAGGCAAGACACAAAAAGGGCAAAAATTATATGATATCACTTATAAGAGGTGACTAAAAATAGCAGATTCTTAGAGATAGAAAACAAATTAGAGGTTACTGATAATAGGAGAAAGGGGGATGTTTGTTTGTAAAAATAAAAAAATTTAAAAAACCCATAGCTAGCATTGAACTTAATGGTTAAGTTACATGTTTTCTCCTAAGATCAGGAATAAGAAAAGGATGTCTGTTCTTTCCACTTCTATCCAGCATTGTACTGGGGGTCTAGGCAGGGCAGTTAGGCAAGAAAATGAAAAGAAAGGTATCCAGATGAAAAAGGAGGCAGGAAAGCTATTTTTGTTGTGGATGCTATAATCTTGTGTCTAGAAAGTCCTAAGGAATCCACTAGAAAGTAGTTAGGGGCAGTGCAGTGGTAGCTCAGTGGCAAGAATTCTCCCCTGCTGAACTGGAGACCCGGGTTCAATTCCCAGAACCTGCCCATGCAAGAAAAAAAAAATTAGTTGAAACTATTAGAACATGCTCAGCAAGGTTGTCGGATACCAATGAGTATACAAAAATTAATTACATTTCTGTATTAACAGTGAGCAATTTGAAAATGAAATTAAGAAAACACATCCATTTACCATAGCATCAGAAAGAATAAACTACTTAGTTAATAAAGGAGATGTACGACTTATACTGTGGAAAGCACAAGGCACTGTTGAAAAAATTAAAGACGCGAATCAATGGGAAGGTATTCCAGATTCCTGGGTGGAGAGGGTTATTGTTAAGGTGGCATAACTTTATAAATGATTCATTGCAGTCCCCATTAAAATCCCAGCTGCATATTTTTTTTTCTTTGCAGAAATTGACAAGCTGATCCTAAAATTTATATGGAATTGCAGGGGACCTGGAATAGCCAAAACAAATCTTAAAAAAGAACAAAATGTCAGGACTGTCACTTCCCATTTCAAAATTCACTCAAGTTTATAGGAATCAAGATACTTTATACTGGCATAAAGATAGGCCTGGGATAGATTGAGAGTTCAGAAATGAAAGTTCAGTAGCTTTTAACAGTAATGCCTAGAACAGTCAATGTGGAAAGAACTGTCTTTTCAATACTTGATACTGGGGCAAGTGGGTATCTGCATCCCAAGAGATGGCAGTGGACCCTACATCACAGCATATAAAAAACTAACTCAAAATAAATCAAAGACCTAAATGTATGATCTAAAAGCATAAAATTCTGAGAAGGTAGCATAGGGGTCACCTTGAGGACCTTGTGTTAGATGACAGCATCTTCAGTATGATCCCAAAGCATGAGCAACCAGAGAAACAGTTCATCAGTTGAACTTCATCAAAATTAAAAACTTTTGTGCTTCAGATGACATATCAAGAAATTGAAAACACAGTTTGCAGAATGGGAGAACATGTTAGCAAATCTTATATATGGTAAGGAACTTATCTAGAATATATAAAGAACTCCTACAACCCATCAATAAAAAGACAACCCAACTAAAATATGAACACATGGTCTAAATAGATATTTGTTTTAGGTTCGCAGATGCTGAAACAAATTCCATACAGTGGGTTGGCCTAATGAGGAATTTAGGCTCGAGGTTTTGGGGCTGAGAGGAGCCCACAATGGAAGTGTCAGGAAAGCCTGAAGACTGGTGTTCTGGGCCTGGCTGCCGGCAGCCCTCGGGCTCCTTGGCTCTTCCATCCCACAGTGCACATGGGGACATCTCCTTTCTCTGCCAGGTTCTGCCAACTTCTGTTTTTGGATGGTTCTCTGCACCTTCTCCTCTGAGTTATTTCCTTTGCTTAAAGGACTTCAGCCGTATTGGAGGAAGCCCTCCTCATTCAGTTTGGCCCCTTCATTAATAACATCTTCAGAGCTCCCATTTACAGATGGGTCAGACCTACAGGAATATCTTATTATCCGAGCATCTTTTCCCGGGTTACGTAAGTCCAGGCCACCACAGCATTTCTCCAGTGAAAAAAAAGTGAATGGCTAGCAAGCACGTGACAAGGTGCTCGATGTTGTTAGTCATTAGGGAAATACAAATTAAAAGCACAGGATGCTGTTTCACAGCCGCTGGATGCCTACACAGAAAAAGGAAAAACAGACAAAAACCTCTGCTGGCAAGGATGTAGAGAAATTGGAACATTTGTACATTGCTAGTGGGAATGTAATGCAGTTGGAAAAGTTTATCAGAATGCTACTCATAGAGTTATCTTCTATGCTTGTTTGAAAGGATTATGTTCCCTTTCAAACAAAAAGCCATGTTTTAATCCTGATCCAATCTTGTGGGAGCACAGCCCTTTCTTTTTATCCCTATTCAATTATGTAGGTTGGAATCTTTTTATTAGATTATCTCCATGGAGATGGGACTCCACCCATTCCACATATGTCTTGATTAGTTTACTAATCCTTTTGGAAGCGTTTTGGAGAGAGCGACAGAGACACGAGAGGGGAGAACCACGACAGAGCCAGGAGGACCAGGGGAGCTCAGCAGCCAGAGACCTTTGGAGATGAAGGAATACGCTCCCTGGGGAGCTTCATGAAACGAGAAGCCTGGAGAGAAAGCCAGCAGACATCTCCATGTTCACCATGAGCCTTTCCGGTTGAGAGAGAAGCCCTGAACTTCATCAGCCTTTCTTGAGTGAAGGCAACCACTTGTTCGTGCCTTAATTTGGACATTTTTATAGACTTGCTTTAACTGGGACATTTTCACGGCCATAGAAGTGTAAACTTGCATCTTAATAATAGTGATTCCCCTCTTTAAAAGCAGTTCCATTTCTGGTGTTTGCATTCTGGCAGCTGGCAAACTAGAACACCTTCTGACCCAGCAATTACACTCCTAGGCTTATATCCGTGAGATGTGAAAACTTGTATCTGTGTGAAAACTTGTGCACGAATGAGCATAGCAGCACTATTTGTAGTAGTCAAAAAATAGAAAGAACCCAAATGTCTCTCAACAGATGAATGAATAAACAAAATGTAGATTCCCAATGCAGTGGCACATTCGGCCGTAAGAAGAAGTGACTGTCAGCCCAGGCTGCGCTGAATGAGCTTGAAAGCACTCTGAGTACAGTAGGCCGGTCACAAAGGCACATCGAGTGAGTCCGCAGCCAAGGGCAGGCGGGCTGGGGTGAGGGTGGCGCTGAGGCCCAGTCTCCCTGCGGTGCCCCCTCCTGTGCTGTTGAAGCCCCTCGTCGTGCCTTGAGGGGGGGCAGCTGTCGGTGGGCCGTGCCCGTCAGGAAGGCCGAAGGCTGCAGGGTCGCCCCGGGGCCCACCTCTTACTTCTGTCTGTGACGCCAAGTTCCTCCTTTTTGAGATTTCAGCCTCAGAACCAAGTTTGTCTAGTGACTTGTCTGTCACCGTGCATTCATTGAAACTAGACTTGGGTCAGTTTGTTTTTCCAGTTTGAGGTCTCTGTCGGCTTGAGAAGCTCTGCAGCCGCGTGGGGCAGCCCTGGGGCTCTGCGGAGGGCCAGGCCCTGCCTGCACAGCAGGGCGGTGTGTCCCTGAGCCGGCCTCGTCCCCAGGAGTTACGCCCTAGCTCAGTGTTTGTGCTGGTACTCGGCAAGCAGATGAATTTCATCCACGCCTGAGTTCTGCACCGTTGTTACATCGCTTTCCACTTCTCAGTCTCTGCACTGAAACGGGTTTTTGTTGTCTCACTCAGAATGTGTTGCCCCACATGAGACATTTACAGCATAATATCGCAGAGTAAACCAGGGTTTGGCAGCAGCAGGGCCCTGGTTTGAATCCTGTTTGCCTCCAGCCTGCCCATGAGGCCTGGAGAAGTTATACGGCCTCTTAGGGTTCCATTCCTCGTCAGAAAATGACTCAGCTCACACTTCCCCGGTCACCATGGAAAGCCAGTGAGATGGCAAACAGCCATGAACATTTTCCCCTGTGGCCTTCTCAGCCACTCCAGCCGAATTCCGTTGAATTCTTGCCTTGTTCCACATTTGAAGTTCACAAGATTTTTCAAGCTTTAAATTTTTTCCAAAATTAAATCTGTTATCATTTCTCTGTAGAGCTGTGCAGTTTGTAAATATAAACATTACATGTTATGCTAAGAGGAAGTGAAGCTGGTATCAGTTGCAGGTATTTATAAGCCATATCTTGCAGCTATACCCCAATTTTTGAGATAATTTAAGCATGAGTTGTTTTATCATACCCCAAACATTATTTAACCAAGAACGCAGGTTTGCCTCATTCTTAGTAAAGCTCTTTATTGCAGAGCCGTAAGGCCATGCAAGGCTGGGGTCAGGTTGGTTCCCACGGAGAATGACCTCTTCTCCCTGGATTCCTGGGACTGCTGTGGGAAGGCAGCGGGGCCGGCCGGTGACTCCTGCCTACTTCTTCCGGCTGCCTTAGAGTTGAGAACCTTAGGGACACGTTCCGGAAGCAGGTGTCTGCATTTTGGTGAAGTCCCTATATTCGTGAAATGTATAGAGGGCACTGCTCTGCGTGTAGTCTGTCCCCCACCCCATGACCTGGTGGACATCGTGTGGGTTTCCCCCCCACCCCCCGGCCCTGTCCTTTACCAGCCCCGGCAACATGGGCCTGTTAACTCACACCTGTGAGGCTTGCTTCCTCAGCTAGGAAATGAGAATAGGAATGCCTGCCTCCTAGTAAAAGCATAGGCCTGGCCGGGCCTCTCCCCTGGGCCCTGCTGCTCCCTCTGCTTGCGTTTGTTCCTACTGATGGCCTTCCTTCCTCTCTGTTCCCCTGGTTTCTCCCGACTCCTCTGGTTCCCAAGCCTCTGTCATTGTTTTTCCTCTTTTTCTGCGCCTCCCTCTTAAGAGTTGCTGCTCCCCTGGGGTACAGCTGTCTGTCACACTTCACCACGTTGGGACGGGACATCCTGAGGCTCCCTGCCCACCCCATGCCTCCCCCAGGCTCTGGATCCACATTGCCCTTCTCTCTTCTCCCTGCAAAGCAGCCATGTCCAGGGTCCTCTGTGTACTGAGGGGCTCAGCTACAGGCCCTGAGGTGCCTCCTGCCACGTGCCTCTCTACAGCAGCCCCACCCAGGAGGGCCCACGCAGGGGCCTGCTGCTGCTTGGCGGTGAGTACCAGGCCCACGGCGGCCTGCCCCCCAGGAGGACGCGGGGTTCTCTTGGGCATCTGCCTGACAGGTACCCTGTGGCGGACCTGGCCTCTGACCTGGCCTCTGCTTCCTTGCAGTCACCCGGCCCTCCCACAGTGGGCCCAGCCACTCCCTTCCCGGTTCCCTCCCCACCTCACAAATTTGCGGGGACCCCATGTCCTGCCATCACTAACGGGCGCCTCACTGAGCAGCTCGTATTCGCTGCAGGAATGACCTCTCCTTCGTTTTTTCTTTTTCAAGTTCTGAAACGAAAGGAGTGTGGGGTGGAAGGAAGCCACGTGGGGACTGGGGGCTGGGTTTTCATTGGAAAGCAGAAGATTCGTGTTGGGAAACAAGAGAGAGTGCTAAAAACATGACGCGGTGAGCAGGGACGTCCCCTGCGTGGTGTCGCGTCCACTAAGGGCTGGCGCACGCCGGGAAGCGCTGTAACCTGTTAGCTGACCAGCTGGGGACACAGGCATGGGGGCGGCACCTGGCAGGATCAGGGCCATGTCTGCTGCTGTCCCCAGAGGAGCTTCGTCCGACCCCCGAGTCACGGAGTTGTGAAGCGGCGCAGGGGTCCCGTGGTGCCCAGCAAGGTGGGGGAAGATTTAGGCTTAGGACAGGCCCTCGGGGGCCCCGTGCTGAGGGGATCGGGGAGGCTGGGAGGACCCAGCATGGTGCCCACAAACCCCCTGGCCCTCGCCGGCCCGGGTCCTGAGCTCATCTCAGCAGCTCCGGTCTGAGCATGTGGGGTGCCAGGCGAGCGGACACGCACAGGTGCAGGAGCCCACTCACCTCTGCCTCTCGCCCCACCCTCCCCTGCCTTGCTCAGGGGTGGGGGTGGGGGGTGGCGGGCGCTGCTTTCTCACCAAGAGCCGCACCCAGCCAGGGCCCCGCCGGCCTGTTGTCTCAGGTGTCCGTGTGGCCTCCGCTTGTGGCTTCTCCCCTTGGTCCTCAGCAGGTGCCCCACGCCACCCACCCACGCCCGGCAGCCTGTTAGGCCCAGCTCCCCAGAAGCTTCCGTTCAGCTCCCATTCTTTTGGTTTCTTGTGCTAAACCAGATGTTCTCTCTACTCAGACTCATGATTGAGTTTTAAGACTTCTGTTGTTAGGATCCCGAATTTGGGGAAAGTCACTTACTTTGGGACGTGACTTATGTTCATTTGACTTTTGGTTTGGTCTGGTTTGGTTTAGCTTTTGAATCACCCTAAGAATGCCCAGGTGGTGGTGCTGTGTGCATGTGTGGTGGCCACTGTCCGGCCAGTCCCTGCCCAGCACCTCTTCCAGTGGTCAGGTGGAGATGCACGGGCAGGGCTCCGGCACTTGGCGGCCGCCGTGGGCTTCCCTGAAAGGAGACGCTGCACGTTTGGAACATTCGGGTGGTTGTATCTAAAGCCCTGCTGTAACAAATAGTGTTTGTCATTTTCATATTTTGTCCTCCTGTGAGGCAGTTGTTGGATTTTAACATTAGATCCTGGGTCCTTACGAACAGCATTTCTCATCTGGGGGGGAAATCATAAAATGCTTTCTCTTTTTTAAAGACCATAGTGCATCTGTATTGGGTGGGATGTGTATTTTGTTACGTCAGCAGAGACGAAGGTTATAAAGATTCCTTCTGAGGTTGGCGTCTTCTGTAGTAAGTCAGATTTCAGAAGGGATTCTTCCAGCAGGCACGTTCTGGTCTTCTTGATGGCGTCAGGTCCACTTTTGGGACTTCGATAAGGCAGGCGGATGGTTCTTAAGTTCCTGTTCAGTACTTGAAAAGAAATTGTTATTGAAGCAAAAGTTCTTCTTGAGCTGATAAAACTGCTGAGCTAGGAATGTATTAGAGAGGGAGTACTTGTGCATAAGTCTGGATGAAAAGGCTTTGAAGAACTTAAGACGGCACCACTTAAAAAAAAAATCATACGGGAAAAGACATATTTTCTCCTTCACAGACATAGTGTTGTCAGTAAAGGCCAAACTACTTGTGACCTAAGAAGTTAGGGAACTTTGCCAGACATACGTGTAATATGAGTTAGTGTTAGCTCCTTAGAGAAGTGCAGTATATTGGTCTTTAAAAAGAAACTACAGAATGGCAAGGAAATATTTCAGTGCACTTTAATAGATGGAGCAGTCATGGGGAATAAAATGATAATTCACTGGCTTCATCATGCTCCTGAAATGAGAAGGCACATCCACTTGGCAGAAGTCATTTGCTTTTCAATTAGGGAAGTCGTGGGTTTACAGAAAAATCACGCACACAATACAGGATTCCCATGTACCACCCTATTTATTAACGCCTTGCATCACTGTGGTACATTTATTATAATTCATGAAAGGACGTTTTCATAATTGTACTATTAGCTGCACTCCACCTTTGCAATAGGATCCACTGTTTTGTGTTGTACAGCCCTGTGTTTGTTTTTAAATTTATTCTAGCAGCATATGCACAACTTAAAATTTCCCCTTTTAACCACATACAAAAATAAATCATTCAGTGCTGTGAATTATACTCACAATATTTGCTACCACTGCCACCATCCGTTTCCAAAACCTTACGATCTACCCAAATAGAAGCCCTGTGCAAATTGGGCACTGGCCCCCCATTCCTCACCACCGTAGCCTATATTCTAATTTTTGACTCTATGAGTTTGTTTATTCTGTATGTTATGACTGAGATCATACAATATCTGTCCTTTTTTGTCTGGCGTATTTTGCATGACACGGTGTCTTCAAGGTTCATCCATGTTGTCGCGTGTGTCAGGACTTCATTACCTTTTATGGTTGAACAATATTCCATTGTGTGTGTTTGCCACGTTGTTTATCCATTCATCAGTTGATGGACACTTGAGTTGCTTCCATCTTTTGGCAAATTGCGAATAATTCTGCTATGAACATTGGTGTGCAAATGTCTGTTCAAGACCCTGCTCTCAGTTTTTGGGGGTATACCTAGAAGTGGGGCTGTCAGGTCATAGCATACACTTTCTGAGCAACCGCCAAACTGCGTCCCACAGAAACTGCTCCGTTTTGCACTCCCACCAGTGATGAATGAGTGTTCCTCTTTTTCAGCACCCTCTCCAACATGTGTATTTTCCAGTTTTTAAATAGTAGCCATTCTAGTAGGTGTGAAGTGCTGTCTTACTGGTTTTGACTTGCATTTCCCTAATAGCTACTGAGGTTGATCATCTTTCTGTGTACTTTTTGGCCCTTTGTACATCTTCTTTGAAGACATGTCTATTTTAAGTCTTTGTGTTTTTCTTGTTGAGCTTTCGGAGTCATTTATATTCTGGATTTTAAACCCTATTGGATATTTCCAAATATTTGCTCCCATTGTGTAGGTTTTACTTTCATGATAAAGTCATTTGATGCACAAATTTTTTTAAGTTTGATGAGGTCCTATTTATCTGTTTTTTTCTTTTATTGCTTGGCTTTGGTGTAAAGTCTGAGAAACCTTTACCTAACACAAGGTCTTGAACATGCTTCCCTATGTTTCCTTCTGGGAGTTTGATAATTCTGATCCTTACATTTAGGCCTTTGATCCATTTTGAGTTGATTTTTGTGTATGGTGTGAGGTAGGGGTTCCCCTTCCTTCTTTTGCATATGGACTTCCAGTTTTCCCAGCACCATTTGTTGAAGAGACTGCTCTTTCCCCATTGAGTGGACTTGACACCCTTCTAAAAACTCAGATGGCCATAGAGAGAGTGTTGATTTCTGAGCTCTCTGTTCTGTTCCACTGGTCTGTGTTTCTGTCCTTGGGTGTGCTCTGTAGTAGGCACAGCAGGGGTGTATTTTGCATGACACAATGTCTTCAAGGTTCATCCATGTTGTCGCGTGTGTCAGGACTTCATTACCTTTTATGGTTGAACAATACTAATATTCCATTGTGTGTGTTTGCCACGTTGTTTATCCATTCATCGGTTGATGGACACTTGAGTTGCTTCCATCTTTTGGCAAATTGTGAATAATTCTGCTATGAACATTGGTGTGCAAATGTCTATTCAAGACCCTGCTCTCAGTTTTTTTTGGGGACTATACCTAGAAGTGTATACCTAGAAGTGGGGCACAGGAAAGGAAGACGCTTTCCGATGGCAGGTGCAGCTGCTGTCCGAGTACAGGGAAAGTCAGTAGCTTGTGCCTGTTCCCCAAGGTGCTGGTGGAGTAACTTGAGGGTGGGAGTGAGGACCGTGGAGCTCTGTGGGGTCAGCCTCTGCTTGCCGCTGCCCGCTGCCGACGTGCTGTGCTTTACTCAGTGGCAGCGGTGCCAACCCTGGCAGATCCGCTGTTCTCTTCGCAGCCTTCCTGGTCGTCTGCACGTGTCTGTGTGTCTGGATCCTCGGGATCCTTCCTCCCCACGTGCCCCCACCCACCCCCACCTCACAGCAGCTGCCCTCGGCATCTTCTGGTGGGCTTGGCGCCATCTCAGCCGGGTCTGGGCTGTGACTGGCACGTTTTGTATACTGAGTTGATCGCTAGCTTTGTAATTTTCTGGGCTATTTTCCCTTTTTTATACCCCCTAGTATGTGCATTGTAGTATCGACCTGCAAACATTTTTGGAATGAGATGGCGAGTGGACTGCCTGTCCCGATTGTGCAGTTTCACAGAACTCCCAGCAGCGGGGCGGGGCCTTTGCAGGGCGGGGCCTCTCAGGGGTCGCCCACCTCCTCACCCTGCAATTAGGCGGCGAGTCTGCTGTTCACACATGCGTGTCTCTTTCAGGGGCCACAAGCGGAAGCTGAATGAGGAGGACGCCGCCAGCGAGTCGAGCAAGGGGTCCAGCAACGAGGACGAGGAGGGCAGCAGCTCCGAGGCGGATGAGATGGCCGCAGCCCTAGAGGCCGAGCTCAACGACTTGATGTGACCCTGCGGGGGCCCCACCCAGCAGCACGCCGAGCGTCTGCAGAGCTACACACACACGTTATTTTACAGAAATGGGTGTTTTTAAGAAGTTTTACTACAGGAAAGTATACTTTTTTAAATGGCAGAAGTATTACAGGGGAATTGGTATGGTATGCCAAAGATTCACTCAACTCAGCAGAACTTCACGTGCGGTGAGGCTGGATTTGGGACTGGTCACCATGGAGTAAGTGGGTTTTGTTTTTGTTTTTTTGGGGGGTGGTGTTTTACCCTTTGAATACCACAGCATACTATTTAGGGTAAAGATTTGGGGGATCAGAGAAACATAAAGAATGATGTAACAAGAAAGAACCTGATACTCTTGTCATGCTTTTTTCATAGCTAAAGCTATTAGAATATTAAAGGATTTTTAAATGAAACAGAACAATTATATACGTGTATAAAGTACTGAGACCCCAAGAGCCCTCCCTGGCCTCCCCCACCCCAGAGAAGCCCACCGAGGCCAGTGGCATTCGCAGGGTTCGCCCCACATGCTCCCCTCTCTGCAGCACTGGGCCTCCAGGGCCATGTAAAGGTTTTGTACACCTATTTCATACTTGACCCACCAAACAGATTTTTCTTTAATAAAATACGTTTTTGTAAGTTTTGTCCTCTGGCACTTTGCACCCCAAGGGGCCCTTCGCTGGACCCGTTGCTGAGCTTGGGTTCCTGGGGGCCGAGCGCTGAGCAGGTAAGTGGCCCTGGGCAGGGGGCTCCTCAGTGGGGGGCTCCATGGGGCAGGGGGGCCCTGCGCTCTCGGCACAGCTCTCGATAGCCTTACGCAGGCCTGCCAGAGCCTGGACATTTCAACAAAATCTGTGTTTGAATTTATCCCCCTAAGGTGCTCCGGATGTTTACTCTTTCCATTTAGGTGGGAGGGAATTTTCCAAAGCTTGCACTGAAACACTGAGAACACAAATAATCATTTTTATTGGCTAGATTTATGAAAATTGGATCTAAGAAGACTAAAGAAACAGAAGGCAGGTCTGGTCCTAGAAGCATATTGCTCACAAGTTCAAGAATAGGAGCTGTTATCGATTGAGCTTCAAAACGTGAAATGTCGGGTGGCCCTGTCCCTGGCTGAGCTTGCGGTGTGCAGTGGGCTCTGCCCGCAGGAACAGCCGGCCAGTGGTCGCCCGCTGGGTAGCCCCCAACCTGAGTCCATCCTCTCAGAGACCACCCCTCAGCATTTTTCCTGCTTCCTTTAGTAATCCCTGGCTAAGCTTCAAGGAAACGACTTCCCTTGGAGACCCAGAATCCAGCGTTGTGTTCCCAATTCCATGACCAAAACTCTTGTTGTGTTTTATGAAGAAGAAAGGCCACGTTTTTAACTCGGGCCAGGGCCATATTTTTCTTTAAAGAACAGTTTGAGGCATTAAATTTTTATTTTCAGATTACTATAAGAAAGTAAAAGGCCTACCCTCTGCCTCAACCAATGTTGCATTAGTATCATGAAATTTCTTCTCCATCTTCTGGGTTAATCCCTCATTAAAATATGTCCCACTCAGGCCACTGAGGCGACACCCCTCACACTGTGAGTAGGGGTCTCGGCTCAGCCTTCCCTCGCATTGTGAGTAGGGGTCTCGGCTCAGCCTTTCCTGCATTGTGAGTAGGGGTCTCGGCTCA
>PVIY010049876.1:0-16495 GCA_004026745.1 Myrmecophaga tridactyla
TTTTTTTTAATAAGTTCCCTGGAGAAGCTGGCTGGTTGATATAAATATGGAAAGTTTTCCCTCTGACTCCTGAAATCATCAGTTCTGCCTTTAAGGCCTTCAACAGATTGGATTGGATTTCTATTTTTGTTGAAGGTAGCCTGTTTAGTTGATTGTAGATTTAGTCATAGATACAATCAACTTACTGATAATTTAAATACATGAAATATCTTCACAGTAGCAATCAAGCCAATGCTTGCTTGAGCAAACAAATGGACACCATAACCTGACCAATTTGACACATGAGCTTAACTACCACAGTTATTTACCACATCAACAAGCTAAAGAAGAAAACCCATGTTCCTATCAATAGATGCAGAAAATGCATTTAGAAAAATCCAGCACCATTTTATGATAAAATCTTCAGGTAACTAGGAGTAGAGGTAAACACCCTCAACTTAATGAAAGATAAATACCAAAATTTACATCCAATATCACACTTAAAGTTGACAAATTTGACTAAATTTATTTTAACATTTCCACCATTATTTATTTTTATTCCATATGTTTTACTTGTCTGTTGATAAGGTAGGTAAAAGGAGCATCAGACAAAAGTTTTTCACAATTACACAGTCACATTGTGAAAGCTATGTCATTATACAATCATCTTCAAGAAACATGGCTACTGGAACACAGCTCTACATTTTCAGGCAGTTCCCTCCAGCCTCTCCATTACATCTTGACTAACAAGGTGATATCTATTTAATACGTAAGAGTAACCTCCAGGATAACCTCTCAACTCTGTTTGGAATCTCTCAGCCATTGACACTTTATTTTGTCTCATTTTGCTCTTCCCCCTTTTGGGTGAGAAAGTTTTCTCAATTCCTTGATGCTGAGTCTCAGCTCATTCTAGGATTTCTGTCCCACATTGCCAAGAAGGTTCACACCCCTCGGAGTCATGCCCCACAGTGAGTTTGTTTGTTGTGTTGGCTGGAGAGAGAGAGGCCACATCTGAGCAACAAAAGGGTTCTCTTGGGGATGACTTTTAGGCCTAATTTTAAGTAGGCTTGACCTATCCTTTGTGAGGTTAAGTTTCATATGAACAAACTCTTGGCTAGGATTTTATTGTTTGGCTTTTATGTTAAGGCTTTTTGACTCTTAGTCCGACTTATTTTAGACTGTTAGTATAGCCCTTGTTTAACTGTTCAGATTTTCTCAACTCATTGTCTGTTTCTTGCCCTGAATATGTGGTGCAGTTTTTAAGATTGCACTTTTTGTGCAGTTGTTTCACCTCCAGGAGAAAGCTTCCTTTCCTCTTTTCCTTCTCTGGTTATCTTGTTTTTGTTTTTGTGCAGAATTTTCTCCCCATGTCCTATTATTTGTTTAAATTCTCTCCCTCACTCAGTGTCCCCTTTCCCTTTAATTTTTCAGTTCTGAGACCCATCCGGTCTTATAGCAGTGCAGTTTAACCCACTTTTTTTTCTGTGAGGTGTTTCTGTGTCTGTTATTTTTTGCAGTTAGGGTATCCCAACCCTGCCCAGATAGTCAGATGGGGTCAACCTAGAAACGTAGTCACTCCAGAAAAGTCTGTTTTACCTTTAGGTGGTCCTGCCAACATAAATTGGATATAGTAAGTTTGTCTCTTGTCAACATTTCTGCTGGTTGTATCCATTGCCCTCCCCACCTCCCAGTGTTCCTTTTTGTGTGCAGCATGCCTTAGAAGCTTGTGTTGCCCCTGAGTCTCTCTGGACTCGGGTCCTGTGCCTAGATATGTGTGGGTTCTAACTCTCTACTGTGAGTGACTCTGTCTGTCGTGGGAGGGACCCAGGCCGCTGCCTCTGTGTGTGACTCCTAATACTTTAATCTGAATCACAGGCCGCATGGGACCAAGTGAGAAGGAGGGGATTAGACCACCAGGTCCCAGACAGAAATTTCCTGCCTTTTATTTTTCTTTGATTTAACATTTGTGGAGTCTTTTTCTTGTCTCTATTACCTCCCACAGTTTAAAGCAAGTGGAATTTGTCCATTTATTTGCTGATTCCCTGGGGAGGCTTTTTCATGTTAATGATGTCACTGTCCATGTATGCTTTAAAAAGGTATATTGTTATATACTTATATTTTATATTGTTAAATATGTTATATTGTTAACAGAAGATTTATGTTTTGCATCACAGTTTCCAAAATCTCCCCCTTAGTTTATATTGAATATTTATATAGGAAAATATAGTTAATAATAGCTTATTGAGCACTTACTGTTTGTCAGGGATTCTGCTAAGTGCTTTATAAATATTGCCAGTTAGTCCTCTGTGAGGTAAGAATAATAATTATCCTCATTTTCCAGAACAGAAAATTGAGGCACATAGAGGTTAAGGCAGTTGCTCTCAAGGGCACATTGCCATCAGACATCAGGGGCAGGATTTTAATCTAAGTAGTCAGAATCTGCTACATTATAATGGCCTCAAGATCTCAGGAATACTAAAAGGTATATAAAAGGCTATCAACTTTTATCTTAAATGTTTTAATTTGTGCTATTTCAGGATGATCTTGAAGACCTTATGATTAATTGGGATGAGAGCAAAAGCATTGGTGACATCTTTCTTAAATATGTAAGTATTTTCTTTTGTAAGTATTCAGATTAAAGTATTACTTCAACAAGAACAGCAGAGAATGGTGTGCCCTTCACAAGAGGCTTTCCACATACATGACAGTTACCTCTTTAAATGTGAGAACTTTTAAAACATTGATGTAGTTGTGTGTGACTAAAAATAATAAAAGTGTTCTGAAACATGCTTTCTATATACAATTTAACATTTTCTTGATAACTCAATGTTATCATTAGCAACACTGTCATTCTATGCTATAATTGTTTTACTATATATCGTTATTTGCTTTGCAGAAATTGGCTGCAGATTAATGATTTGTAAAAAAAAATAATTTCTATAATATTTTTTTCTCCTTATTTATCACTTTTGCTGTCATTCTGTCTGCTCTGTGCAGAACCTTGTAATGAACTGCTGCTTCTTTACCTACCATAAGACTCACAAAAATGTATAAAATAGAAATAAAATAATTTTGAATGTGGTGTTGTGGTTCATCCCTTTGAATAGGATTTATAAGTTTCAGACTTATGTGAAGTTTCTTAACACATTTATTTTGTCTTTTGAGACTTCCTCCCAACTTCCTTGCCATGTATATAGTCTCTTAGATATTTTTTCCTTGTTGGTTGAAGATGCCAAATATGCAAATTATTGCTGCATATCTTTTTGATGTTTATTAGTCTCCTCAGTTAGCCAAGACAATTTTCCTTTTCTTGTTTGCAAGTTTTTGGTAATATATTTGATCTTTTAATAAATAATTTCATGTATTTTTTTTACTAAAAAAATGGGTTCTGTATAGATGAGCTCTTCCTTAATCACTATTTTCTGAATATACTATTTATACAAGCTTTTGTAATTTTCATGTCATGTTTATATTAATAAAACAAGCTTTAATATACTTTTGTTTCTTTCTTGGTTTTATTTGCTTATCACATTTTAGCTATGTGTATCAATTGATGTATTTTGTTTAGCAATGAACTTTATTGAGAAACTTATAAAATAAATTTTTGCATTTAACTTGAGAAGAATTTTATTTTAAATATTTGTGTCCATTATGTTAGATTACTTGACTTTAAGTTTCATTGTCTAAGCACAACATGCATAACAAATCAGCATGATTTTTCCCCCTTCTCTCTAGTCAAAGGATTTGGTAAAAATCTACCCTCCTTTTGTAAACTTCTTTGAAATGAGCAAGGAAACAATTATTAAATGTGAAAAACAGAAACCAAGATTTCATGCTTTTCTGAAGGTAATAATTATTTCTTTTAAATAAAAATATATGGATAATTTTGAAGAAATTTCATTAAAAATTGCAGAGAAATTAAGTAAATGATAACTTTAGTGAAAAAAAAATCCGTATTAGGACATCATAATGTTATTTGTTAATTTTAGCTACCTGGAAGGTGGTCATGATGTTTAGTTTCAGAAGATTTAATGTATTAGGTGGTGGAGATCAAGAGGCAGCTGAGTGAATGTGAATGTTAGATATCTATTTTTTTTAGTATGTTTTGGCTTTCACACATCTAAAAATTTTCCAATGAGTTTTTATTTTGCCTTTAATGCTTTTTTCTTTTTTTCAAATGTTTTATTTACTCTCTTTAGCCACAAGGTTCAGCATAGGTAATATTTTAAAACTGTTTTTGTGTTAGGAATGATGAAGATTTAAGAGAAACTTACAATGGGATACATAGGGTGGGTAGTGCAGTTCATTTTCTATTTGAAGTAACAGTTGAACTCTTGGCTGGCCAGAAAGTCATTCAGGCCCCCAAAGATTATTCAGCCCCAGAAATTTGCCAGAGAGCATTTCTCTCCTGCTAGATTTTATCTGGGCCACTGATGATAGAGTATAATCCAGTAAATGGTGTCAAATCTTTGCAGAAAACCTTTTCTTTTTTATTATTGAATAAATTAATTCCTTTCAGATAAACCAAGCTAAACCAGAATGTGGACGCCAAAACCTAGTTGAACTTCTTATCCGACCGGTACAGAGGTTACCCAGTGTTGCACTACTTTTAAACGGTACTTGTCTGATCTGTTTTGAGTCTATTTAAAATATTTTCATGAAATTGTTTTTCTAAAAGATTTAAATTCTTTTCATTTTCATAAGTTTCTTATTTGTTTTATCTATTTTACATTGAAAATAACCTTAGGTATATTAGAAAATAGTCACTGGTGCTATAGAAATTCATTCTGAATTAAAATACTTGTGGTATCACTTATATCGACTAGTATATTTATATCGACAGACTTTAGTCTGTCCACTTAAAATTGTCTTGATTCTGTGGTATGTCACTAATTCAAACGGATTTCCATCCATGTAAATTCAAAATTCTTCAAAATCACTAGATGAAAAATGAATCATATGTCCAAAGTGTTTTAGTCCTTTTCTGAACTTTAGTAAAATTCTGTACACTTGGTCTTATGCTTACTTTTTTTTCTTAGTTTGTTCAGAACACTCTTAAAACATATATTCATTTGCCCTTAACTGATATCAGTAAGATAGAGATTTACAGCAGCAAATGAGTTTTTATGAATAGATTTTGCTTGTGGTAAAACAAAAAAAGTGTATTCTTTTTTTAAAAAATATTTTTATTAATAAAACAACATACAAACGCAGAAGCATTCTTAACATACAAACATTCCATATATGATATACAATCATTGGCTCACCGTATCATCACATAGTTGTGTATTCATCACCATGATCATTTTTTTGAACATTTGCATCACTTCCAGAAAAGAAATAGAAAAGAAAAATTCATACATACCATACCCTTCACCCCTCCTTCTCATTGACCACTAGTATTTCATCTACCCAATTTATTTTATCCATTAGTCCCCCTATTATTTATTTTTTATCCATATTTTTTATTCATCTATCCATACCCTAGTTAAAAGGACCATCAGACACAAGGTTTTCACAATCACACAGTCACATTGTAAAAGCTATATCATTATGCAATTATCTTCAAGAAACAAGGCTATTAGAACATAGCTTTACAGTTCAGGTATTTCACTCCAGCCACTCCAGTACACCACAAACTGAAAAGGGTATATCTATATAATGTCTAAAATAACCTCCAGGATAACCTCTTGACTGTTTGAAATCTCTCAGCCACTGACACATTATTTTGTCTTATTTCTCTCTTCCTCCTTTTGGTCAAGAAGGTTTTCTCAATAACTTGATGCCAGGTCCCATCTTATCCTGGGATTTCTGTCCCATGTTGCCAGAGAGGTTTACACCCCTGGGAGTCATGTCCCACATAGAAGGGGAGGCAATGAGTTCACTTGCTGTGTTGGCTTAGAGAGAGAGGCCACATCTGAGCAACAAAAGAAGTTTCTCTGGGGGTGACTCTTAGGCCTAATTTTAAGTAGGCTTAGCCTCTCCTTTCTGGGGATAAGTTTCATATGAACAAAACCCAAGATTGAGGGCTTGGCGTATTGATTTGGTTGTCCCCACTGCTTTTGAGAATATCGGGAATTCTCCAAATGGGGAAGTTGAATTTTTCCCCTTTCTTGCCATTCCCCTAAGGGGACTTGGATATACTTCTTTATTCACTGTCCAAATCTCTCTGGGATTTATTGGTGTATCACACTAACTGGGACAAACCAACAAAATGTCATGCCCTATCATATATATATTTTTATACATTTAGCTGACTAAATTAATGAATATTTTTAGGGAAGTGTCAAGTTTTAAGTTTTTTGTTTTTGTTTTTTTTTTGAGTATGAAAACTAACTATGTCTAAGCCTTAAATACAGTATGGACAGCAAATAAGACTCATTTAGAGACTAATTAATATTTTTCTTTAAAATATTTTAGTTTAATATATGAATTAGAGTTGTAAGAAAAAAATTCAAAATTTTTGGTTATCTTCAGCGTTAACTAGTGTAGCTGACAGTTACTAGCTTACAAAATAGTTTCCCCACCCTTTAAAACCTACTCTGTTTTATAGATAGGAGAATATATGGACAGGCTTTTAAGTTTCAAAACAAAATTTATTTTTTGCTAATTTACATTTCTTCATAATTGTTTCATTAAGTATTTATAGAAATCCATCAAATGCTGTCTTGACTGAAATGAACTTGATTTCTAAACCTATTTCCTATAATTTGGCTTAAAAGACAAGGTAAACATGCTACTTACCAGATTGAGCGTAGGAATGTGCCAAGGGTGGCATAGGGAATGTAATAAGCAACCTGGGTAGGAGTCAAAATGTATTTCCTGGACCTCTTACCTAAGAAAGACTACTTTTAAGGACACCAGATACTTTCTATGCTGGAGCCACGGCTCCCCCCAAAATGAAATATGACATATATAATGATTTCTGAGGTAATTGAGATCCATGTGTTTTCACTGAGCACTCTGGAGAGAATTTGAGGAATTGAAGCATACCAGAGCTTTAATAGAAGGGAATTGAGACAGCAGTATAAGACAACTTTCCTTACATATTCTTTAAATTTAGTCAGGTAAAAAAATTGGGAAACCTTAATAAAGAGAACTTAAGGGGATATTGCTTAAAATATCTTTTAAGTTTTAATTTTATCTATAAAAATTAATCAGCATATGGGTCAAAATGGATAGCAGTTTTTTTGTGTGTGAAATATAACATATACAAAAAAAAGAAAAAGGAATTTTCAGAGTACACTTCAACAAGTAGTTACAGAACAAATTTTTTTAGAGTTTGTTATGGTTTACTATTTCACTATTTCTCCTTTTTCCTTCTAGCTGCTCCAAAACATTGGAGGCTAGAAGAAATGCCAGTATACTGATTCAGCACTTATATTTGTTTGTTAAATCCTATTTTCACTTTTATAACTTCTCCTTCTCCTTTGATCATTCCCAGTCTATTGGAATCCTTAGGCAATGCCCATCCTGACTTTTTCATATTGAGAAGGGGTGTTGACACTAAAGGATAGGGGAATGTAATTAGTTCATAATCTTGAGGAGGCTGGTCCCTCTAGATTTCAGGATTTATCTGGCTTAGGAACCCTCTGGAAATTATAGGTTCCAGGAAAGCAAATTTAATGCATGAAACTTTTATAGAGTCTCAGTTCAAGCCCTAGGTGTTCTTAAGAGTTAACAGGAGTGATGTTGGTTGGGGTTTCGCAAACCATGACAATTAGCACTATCTAACTGAAGCTTGTATAAGAGCGCCTCCAGGAATAGCCTCTTTATTCTGATCTCTCTTAGTCATGCTACTTAGTTTGTTCAGAAATGGATTTTTCAGAAATATTGCTCAGAAATAGGTTGTTTGTTCAGAAATGGGTTAAGAAATGTTTAGAAATGAATTGGCTTTTATGAAGAGAATTTATTAAGATACAAGTTTACAGTACTAAGGCCATAAAAATGTTCAAACTAAGGCATCCAGATAAAGATACCTTGACTCAAGAAAGGGCCGATGTGTTTGGGGTTTCTCTGTAGGCTCGGAAGGCAGTGTCTGCTAGCTTTTTCTCCTGGCTTCTTGCTTCAAACGGCTTCCCTGGGGACGTTTTCTTTCTGCATCTCCAAATGTCTCTGTGTCTGCTCTGAAGTTTATTCCAGAATTGTTCCCTCTTAAGAGACTCCAGTAAGTGACCCGCCTTGAATGGTTGGAGACACGTCTCTATGGAAACCACCTAATCAAGTAATCCCACCCACAATTGGGTGGATCACATCTCCATGGAACCAAATTAATCAAAAGAGCCCACCCAACAATATTGAATCAAGATTAAAGAACATGGATTTTCTGGGGTACAGAACAGTTTCAGACCAGCACAGATGCCTTATTTTATTACATTTATTTTCCCCCTTTTGGCCAGGAAGACATTGTTGATTCCATGGTGCCAGGGCCCTCCTCATCCCTGGGAGTCATGCACCATGTTGTCAGGGAGACTTCACCCCTGAATGTCATGTTGTAATGGACAACAGTTTTTAAAGTCTTAGATGTAAAACCACTGAATTGTTTTAATCATTGAAAAAATATTTCGTCATTACAGATCTTAAGAAGCACACAGATGATGAAAATCCTGACAAAAGTACTCTAGAAAAAGCTATTGGATCACTAAAGGAAGTAATGACGTGAGTACATCATTTCAATTTCTTAATATTCCTTAGATTTATAGTGGAATTGAATTAGTCATAAATGGAGAGAAAAATATCAATATCAGATTCTTGTAGAATAATATATAAATTATTCTCCAATAGTGTAGTTACCCATTAAAATGATGAGAATATAAATATTATAAAAATGCATTGATTAATCAGATTCTGATATTTATTCCTAAAAGTGTTAAACCTTTACACATAGAGAATGACAATGTTTAGATTTTTTTAAATGTTATAAATATACTAATTAACATTATTTTCTTCATATACCATTAGTTGTAACTTTTTTTTCTTTATAGTCATGTGAACTACCCAAATGTGATTTTAGAATTTGAACTTGGTGAAATAAAAAGAAAAGGTTTATGATATGCTTTCACTGCTTTAGACTTTTTTGTTTCCTATCTTGAATTTTATAGAATTACATTAGTGGGAGTTGGTCAGAGATTTATTAAAAGTACCAACTCAATTGGAAATTGATTTGGGAAGCTTGATTGTAATTAAACATGTCTTACTTGAAGCCATATCTCTGATCAGAAATGACTTTTTCTGGTTATGATCAGAGTTGAATTTTGTTCCTTTTAGTTTTATTTCATGGAAGGTACATACACTCTTTATGTATCAACCTATTTAATAGATTTAACTAAATGATTTCTGAGATTCCATAAAGGTACTTTCTTAGGAAGTAGAGTTTCTTAAAATACTTGAAGAAGAGCTTTTAGAAACTTGAGTTCTAGAAAGAGTCGAGCACTAGAATAATGCCCAAAGTAGTTAATATTAATGTCTATTGCTGCTGAAAGGGTAAAACATTTAAGTTTGTAAATTTTGTATTGTTTTTTGATTGTATTCTTAATTTATATGTTTATCAACCAGCCATAATGCTTTTGGTTTGTTACCCTGGGACCAGGATCACAGTTTTGAAGCAATGATGTTGATGAGATTTCTTTTTATTTGTTTTAACACTTCATGGTTTAAAGTATTCTGACATTCTTACTTACCTTGATCCTTTTAACAAACTATGAAGTAGGCAGTCAGCATTAAAATATTTTTATAGAAGAGAAATGCAGAGAAATTATTACTTACCCAACTTGCTTTGTTAGTGGCAAAGTTGGGACTAGAAGCTAGGTCTGTAACTCATTCTACACAAACACTTTTTTGATGGTAGCTTATGCTATTTGTTATGTATGTACAATATATTTGGTAAACAAAGATTATAAAGTAACCTATAAGGAATAGACTAGTCATTTGACCTGTTTCTTCCCTGGCTACTATAGGGATAAAAAGCTGAGAGAAGATGAATGATTAAAGATTTCTTTCCCTATTAACATTATTTATGTTTCCTAAGAGGTTAAGAATATCTCTAAATATCCCTACCCTAAGTGCCAATGCTTATTGTAGGTTTTCAGTAAATTTCGAATCAGAGGAGCTGCTACTTTAGCATTGAATTGTGATGCAGATTAATAAACATTATAGAATTTGATCAGATACAAGTTTTGAAATTCTTAAACCTTTATCTAGGGAGTAAATGCTTATGGTTGATTGAAGGACAGACTCATAATCTATCAGATAAATTAATGAAACAGCACAAATTCACCAGTTCTTGCCATTTAAACAAACCCAAGGAATCACCCTAAAATTGCATTTTAGCAACAGTAGTTATATATAACATAGCTAATAAATATTTATGTTATATATACCTGCTTTTAGTAACCTCAGTAAGGTTTTATTATTTTCTTTCCATCTATTCAGACTGCACGATTAAAATATAAAGTTTAATATATTTTGGCTTAAATACACTCTCATAAACCATATGTACACTCTCATAAACAAACAAAATGAAGAACATATCTTTCAAAAGTTTACTCATGCCCCTTTGTAATCTAATCTTTTCCACTATGCCCCACCCATCCCAAAGCAGCCACTGCTCTTCTCTCCAGCAGTTAAATTCTAAAAAGTTTTATCTAAATGAAATGAAGTAGTGTGTTTTATTTTATCAGGCTTTATTTTCACTCTGCATAATTATTTTGAGATTAGCCCTTATTGTACACATCAGTAATTCACTTATTTTTGTTTTCCATTGTATTGGTAACACCACAATTGATCCATTCATGTGTTGATGGATATTTGTCTCCAGTTTTTATCTATTACAAATAAAGCTGCAGTGAATGCTTATGAATAAGTCTTTGAATGTACGTGTCCTTTCATTTCTCTTAGGTTAAATTCTTGTGAGTAGGAATGGTAGGTCTTATGGTGGGTATATGTAAAATTTCTTAAGAAACTGTCAAACTGTTTCCAAAGTAGTTGTACTATTTTATATTAGTATCAGCAATGTATGTGAGTTCTGTTGCCCTGTGTTCTCACCAATATTGGATATGGTCAGACTTTCAATTTGAGATATTCTGATAGATGTGTAATAGTATCTAACTGTAGTTTTTATTTGCATCTCTCTAATGTAAATGATGTTGAACATCTTTTCAGTACTTATTTGCCTCCACATTCTTCGGTGATATGCCTGTTCAAATCCTTTGCCCTCTGTTTTTTTATTATTTTTATTTTTACTGATATATATTCATATACCATGTAGTTATCCAAAGTATACAATCAGTGATTCACAATATCATTACATAGCTGTGCCTTTATCATCACAGTTGCTTTTTTATTGTGAAATATAACATATACACAAAAAGCAATAAACTTCCAACTAAATTTTAAGAAGTAGTTAGAACAGATTTTAAAATTTGGTATGGGTTACAGTTCCATGATTTTTCATGGTTTCTTCTAGCTGTTCAGAGACACTGGAGACCAAAGTAAATATCAATATAATGTTTCAGCATTCATACTCATTTGTTAAATCTCATCTTCTCTGTTGTACTCCTCCTCCTTTTTTTTTTTTTGTGAAAAATAACATATATACAAAGAAGCAATAAATTTAAAAGCACACCACAATAATAGTCGTAGAACAGATTTCAGAGCTTGGCATGGGTTACAGTTCTACATTTTTAGGTTATTACTACCAGCTGCTCCAAGACCACTGGAGAGTAAAAGAAATATCAATATAATGATTTAGCAATCACGCTCATTTGTTAAACCCTACCTTCTCTGTATAACTCCACCATCACTTCTGATCTTTCTTCCACTCTTTAGGGGTATTTGGCTATGCCCATTCTAAGTTTTTCATTTTGGAAGGGGCTGTTGCTAATATGGGATAGGGGAATGAAACTAGTTGATGTTTTAGAGAGGCTGGTTCCTCTGCATTTCAGAACTTAACTGCTGTAGAGGCTAATTTGGAGTCTGTAAGTTTCTGGAAAGTTACCTTCGTGCTTGGAACTTTCGTAGAATCTTACATAAAGCCCTAGGTATTCTTTAGGATTAGCAGGAATGGTTTTGGTTGAAGTTTGATAAACTGTAATAGGTAGCAAAATCTAACTGAAGCTTGTGTAAAAAAGACCTTCAGAGTAGCCTCTTGACTCTATTTGAACTCTATCAGCCCTTGATACCTTATTTGTTACACTTCTTTTCCCCCTTTTGGTCAGGATGGCATTGTTGATCCCACGGTGCCAGGGCCAGGCTCATCTCTAGGAGTCATCTCCCATGCTGCCAGGGAGACTTTCACCCCTGGATGTCATGTCCCAGGTAGAGGGGCAGGCAAGGATTTCAATCGCAGAGTTGGCCTTTGCACACTTAAAAAAAAATAAATATAACTTGATTGTTTTCATATTGCTGAGGGTTTTTTAAACAGTATTTTTATTGACAAAACTTTACACACACACAGTCTATACATTGTGTGCAATCAGTGGCTCACAGTGTCATCACATAGTTGTGTATTCATCAACAAGATCATTTTTAGAATATTTGCATCACTCCAGAAAAAGAAATAAAAAGAAAAAAAACTCACATATTCCATACCCCTTACTCCTCCCTCTAATTGACCACTAGTATTTCAGTCTACCAAATTTGTTTTACCCCTTACCCCCCCATTATTTATTTACTTTTTATCTATATTGTTTAGTCATCTGTCCATACCCTGGGTAATGGAAACTTCGGACACAAGGTTTTCACAATCACAGTTACATTGTAAAAGCTATATAGTGCTACAACTGTCTTCAATAATCAAGCCTATTAGAATACAGCTCAATATTTCAGGTACTTCCCTCCAGCCACTCCAATATACCATAAACTAAAAAAGGGTATCTGTATAATGCATAAGAATGACCTCCAAGATAACCTCTTGACTCTGCTTGAAATTTCTCAACCACTGAAACTTTACTTTTTCTCATTTCTCTCTTTCCCCCTTTTGGTCAAGAAGGCTTTCTCAATTCCATGTCATGATGCTGGGTCCCGGCTCATCCTGGGAGTTCTGTCCCACATTGCCAGGGAGATTTCCACCCCTGGGAGTCCTGTCTTACATGGTGGGGGGGTGGGGTGAGCAGTGAGTTCACCTGTTGAGTTAGCTTAGAGAGGCCACATCTGAGCAACAAAAGAGTCGCTCTAGGGGTGACTCTTAAGCATAATTATAAGTATGCTTAGCTTCTCTTTTGAAGGAATAAGTTTCATGGGGGCGAACCCCAAGATTGAGAGCTCAGCCTATTGATTTGGTTGTCCCCACTGCTTATGAGAATATCAGAAATTTTCCAAATGGGGAACTTGAATACTTCCTCCTTTTCCCCCTGACCCCCAAGGGGACTTTGCAAATACTTTTTTATTTACTGCTCAAATTCCTCTTGGATATATTGGGGTGTCACACTAACCTGGACAAGTCAACAAGATCTACTGTCTTATTCAAGATTCCATGTAATTATGGTGTTCAGTTAAACTGACCATACAAGTTAAATTAGGTAATGCGCTACCCAAAATATAAATTTTAGCCTCAAATAAACATCTCTCCCTTTGGTCTTACACAGAAGTTGAAGTTTTAATATATGGACGATATCATCCTTTACCCTGTATTCTGATTTATCCAAGTCCTATCCAGATCAGCTTCATTCATATCTCTAGCTGATGTTTGATCCCTTTTTCAACTTTTTAAACAGTTCCTGTATGGGATAGTAGCTTCAGAGCTCTAACTCTGAGTCTCAGGTGTCACATAAATACCTGAAGTTTCTGGGAATGACCAGGTTATATACAAACAGCTCAGAATCTCAAAATTTAGAAATAATAGTTAGAACTCTTGAGTATATGTGACTTCTGTAAGGTCTTACAACCCTTTACAATAGGCCCTAATCGGCTAACTCAATGCTCTCTACTTCAATTCACTGAGCTGGTTGTTCATTCTTTTCTAGGAAGTTATTCATTTCATCTGTGTTGTCTAGTTTATTAGCATACAGTTGCTCATAGTATCCTCTCATTATCTCCTTTATTTCTGCAGGGTCAGTAGTTATGTTAGCTCTCTCATTTCTGATTTTATTTATTTGTATCGCTCTCTTTTTTTCTTTGTCAGCCTAGGTAAGAGTCTATCAATTTTATTGATTTTTCTTAAAGAACCGCCTTCTGTTTTGCTGATTCCCTATTGTTTTCATGTTCTCAATTTCCTTTATTTGTGCTGTAATCTTTGTTATTTTTTTTCCTTCTGTTTGCTTTTCGGTTAGTTTACTGTTCCTTCTCTAGTTCCTCCAAGCATACAGTTAATTCCTTGATTTCTAATCTTCTTCTTTTTTAATATAGACATAGAGGGCAATAAATTTCCCTCTCAGTATTGCCTTTGCTCCATCCCATAAGTTTTGATATGTTGTGTCTTCATTTTCATTGCCTTGAGATATTTCCTGATTTCTTTTATAATTTCTTTCTTAACCCACTGGTTATCTAAGAGTATCTTGTTTAGCCTCTATTTATTTGTGAATTTTCTGACCTTCTATCCATTATTGATTTCCAACGTCATTCCAATATGATTCTAGAAAGTGTTTTGTACAGTTTTATTCTTTAAAATTTATTGAGATTTGCTTTATTACCCAACGTGTTCTATCCTTGAGAATGATCCATGAACATTTGAGAAGAATGTGTATCTTGCTGTTGTGGGGTTTAATGTTCTGTAAATGTCTTTTAAATCTAGTTCATTTATCGTATTATTCAAAATCCTGTTTCCTAAGTAGTCTTCTGTCCAGATGTTTTATCCATTTGTGAGACGAGGGAATTGAAGTCTCCAACTATTATTGTAGAGTTGCCTTCTTCTCCCTACAGTGTTTTCTGTGTGTGTCTCATGTATTTTGTGGCCCTCTGGTCATTGCATAAGTATTTAAGGTTGTTATGTCTTATTTATAAATTGTTCCATTTGTTAATATATTGTGTCCTTCTTTGTCTCTTTTAATTGTGTTGCATTTGAAGCCTAATTTGGTATAGCTATCCTGGCTTTATTCTTGTTGAATGTAGCTATCCCCATTCTATTCTTGTTGTTTGCATGAAATATCTTTTTACAGCCTTTCACTTTCAGTCTGTTTTTGTCCTTGGGTCTAAGTTGAGTCTCTTGTAGACAGCATACAGATGGTCCTGTTTTCAATCCATTCTTCAGTCTGTGTATCTTTTGACTGGAGAGTTTACATTAACATTTAATGTTTTAACTTAAAGGCAGTTTTGTCTTTAGGATTTTATGTTTGTTTTTTTCCTTTTTTTTTTTTTTTTACCCTTACTAGTTTTCTTCATTTCTACACTCTTCTCCAGACCTCATTTTCCTGTCTGTTTATTATTATTATTATTATTATTTTTGGCATAGGCAGGCTCTGGGAATCAAAGTCAGGTCTCCATCACAGCAGGCGAAAATTCTGCCACTGAGCCACCAGTGTATTACCCTCTTTTCCTAACTGTCTGCAGTGTTCCCTTTAGTATTTCTTGTAGAGCTGGTTTCTCTTTCATAAATTCTCTCAGTGACTGTTTGTCTAAAAATATTTTAAACTCTCGCTCACTTTTGAAAGATGGTTTTTGCCAGGTACAGAATTCTTGGTTGGCAGTTTTTCTCTTTCAGAATCTTAAATATATTGTACTTCTTGTGTACATGGTTTTTTGCTGAGAAATCTGCACAGTCTTATGGAACTTCCTTGTATGTGATGGATCACTTTTCTCTTGGTGCTTTCAGAATTCCCTCTTTGCCTTTGACATTTGACAGTCTGATTAATAAGTGTCTTAGAGTGTTTCTGTGCAGATCTATTCTGTTTGGAATACACTACACTTCTTGGATCTGTTATTTTGTCTTTCCTAAGAGATGGGAAATTTTCAATGATTATTTCCTCCATTATTTTTCTGCCCCTTTTCACTACTGTTCATCTTCTAGGACAACCATATGTTATTCCTGAGCTTCATGTTGTCATTTAATTCCCTGAGAACCTACTCATATCTTTCTATTATTTTCACTATCTCTTCTTTTGTGTGTAGGATTTCAGGTGTCCTCTAGGTCACTAATTCTTTCTTCTATCTCTTCAAATCTACTGTTGTAAGTCTCTGTTATGTTTTTCATCTTTTCTGTTATGCCTTTCATTCTCTTAAGTTTGGCCATTTTTTTTCAGTCTTTTGAGTTCTTTATGGTCACCCAAAGTTGACTTTATACCTTTCATTTCGCTTGACGTATCTTCCCTCAGTTTATTGATTTGATTTTATTTAATTTAGCATGTGTGATTGAACATTACTTATTTGTTTCAACTCCTGTATCTTATTTGAAGTGTTGGTTTGTTCTTTTGAGTGGGGCCATATCTTCGTTTTTCCTATCATATCAAACTGAATTTATTTTAACATTTGTTCCCCCTATTATTTATTTTTATTCCATATGTTCTACTCTTCTGTTGATATAGTAGCTAAAAGGAGCATCAGACACAAGGTTTTCACATTCACAGAGTCTCATTGTGAAAGCTAT